>VZSV01000041.1:3433275-3447336 GCA_013398735.1 Nothocercus julius
GTGAAATACAACCCTAACCTGCCACTATTTCAAAGTTACTGGCTGATGTAAAGGATTGATAAAACTTTCATTTTTATATTGTCTGTTTAAATGCAGTTGATTGGTAGTGATAACAGCTGAGCAAATACTAAAAATATTCTCACCACAGTAAATTTTGTTAATTTGATTTGATGATACAACTCACAATCTTATTTACTCTAAATCTACTAGAAACCAAGGCTTTACTGTTATTTATAGTCTCACAAATTAATAATAAAAGTCTTTCCCACAATTTCCAGGGGACATGTCTGAGCCTAATTTCTTTTTCCAATTAATTTCAACCTAGTACCAATAATCTCTTTTAATCTCTAAATGGAAACCAGTCAGTGCTTTAATTCAATTTTGTTCTTCAATATATATATATATTGAATGTAGCTTGTAAATCAGTAAGTCAGAAGACAAAATCACAAGATATAAGATTCAGTGGTGACACAGGGAATTGTAGGGCAATTCAAAAACTGGATTAGTTTTATATAGGACATTCTTTGAACTGATCTCCTTATAGATAATCTTAGAAAAAAAAAAAAAAAAGCGAGCGAAATAGATTTGGTGAATTATTCAGAGAACAAAAGTTTGCTCATGAATAACAGTTTCTGAAAGTTGATAAATTGATTTAGCTGAGTGCCCAAAAAGAGGGATATATTTCCTAAAGCATAATTTCACATTTAGTTCACTGGCCAGTTATTCTAAGGTCTGAATGGGGACAGAAACAGAGTAGCAGTTCACTGAATTACCCATATGTAACACTTCCCTGAATCACCTTTGTTGCTCCACACTGGATCCTCTCTGGAAGTTTCACATCCCTCTTTTACTGGGAAGCCCAGCACAGCACACTATACCCTAAGTGGAAAGAGGTGCTTGAATGAACATAACAGTGGTAGGCCTCCTTATTTTCCATTTTTAACTAATATAAACTAAAATAACCTTTATGCTTATTGTTAGAATTACAAGCAAAATATATATATATATATAAAAGATATGGTCTACTGCTTGAATAAAAAGTGCTTCCACATTGTAAATTATAAGCAGCTTGAATTTGATAGTGAAACTTAATCAATTTAAGCTTAAACAGAAGAACAGTCATGGGAAGTTATTTAAAGCTTTCTACTCCATATATGGAAATAATCTGCCCCAAATTGTCCATAGTTTGTACAACACGATACACAACTTCTTGACATACTCCTCTGCCCAATTTAGCTACATGTTGTGTTAAAAAAGAAACTAATTTTTATATGAAAACATGGAATTGAAAAAAATAATCTCTTTTTGAGACATTTAGCTATTTTGCACACACCTTTCTTAATATCGGTAGGGTGTGTGTGGTGGTGGGGGTCTTGTATTCTGGTCCGCCTTGCCTTAGGAGTACTTAGGTGTCAACAAAAACTAGCTCTTAAAAATGGAACTTAAAATCAGGTTGTAAAAAAATGAAGCTATGTATATTATTGGGGACTGTACTAAATCGTTCAACATATCCCCTGGAGGCCTATATTCATATGTGGGAAAACTGATTCCACAGTAGGGGGAAAAAAAAAGATTTTTTTTGTGACACCTATTCTGGGGCTCTTTATTCTATGGATAAATGTACCTCAGCTATATGACATATTTATTAGAAAGAAAATGGCAAACAAAAAATCAATTTCTTGCTAGAGGCAAGTTCTTGCAATGGCCTTGGTACAGCCCATTTTTTCCCTCTAAAGGATAAATTTTAATCACAGACACAAGTCATTTAATTATAGCTTATTGTTTCTTTTTTATAATTCATTTTGAAGAATATGAAAAGAAATCAGAAAACATTTTGGCAAACTTTAGAAAAGCATTATTTAATGATAGATGTCTAAAAAACCTTTGGTATGCTCTGGGCATTTCATCTAGTCTATGAATATTAATGGTACCTGTACCATTTAATCCCTAAAATGTGTTTCTCTGAAATATTTTAATTTAAACTATAGAAGCAACTTACAGAATATTATGAACCAGAGACATAATCACTTAACTCAGCTCAAATATTATACATTCTCAGCCACCTGTGAATGCTCTTCCACGATTTAGAACATTAGAGGTCTCTCTTCCTATAACTTTAACTTTACAAAATAGGAAATGTGACCACTAGAGTATATTTATATTGTTAAAATAATGGAAGAAACAGGTGTTTTCCAATAAGAACTCAGTTCCCAATTGTACTGTTCCATTAAACACATTTCCTTACTTTTCTCTTGCCTGAGAGTGACTCAGTTCAAGAGTTGTTTTACTTATTCATGTGATAGCAGGAAAAGTTTCAAAGACTGCTCAACTATTTGCTCAGTGTTCCATTCTCAAAAAAAAGGATCACTTAAGTTTTATTTAAATCAGTATTATCTATACTAATGTGGCATACATATAATTTACTCTCTACTGTCTATGATAATGAGTCTCTGTTTGATGAACTTTTTCAGATCTTGCAAATGATTTCAGTAAAGTAAATGCATCCCTCCACTTACAAAAAACTTCAGATTTCTAAAATACAAACAATAGATAGTTTTTAAGTTGCTGAGATATTTGTTTTTTCCCATCAGTTTCATTTCTTTCAGGAAAGAAAGCTGATAGCATCTCAGTAAGACAGACAGTCCTTACAGCCTTTCAAGATCAAGAAGAAGATGCTAGCTGTCTCATTATAAATTTTCAAGAAATTTCCTGCTAAATTTTGCAGATTCTGGTGGCTGAGATAGTATTTGGGGTAAATGTGATAAATCTTGTAAACGTGGACAGGGCTCACTGAACCAGGACAAACTTGTAGAGGAATTAAATTCTCAGATAAAATACAGGAAGGAGTTACATCAGTTTTATCTTTCTTTATTTTAGCTTTCTTTAAAATAAATGTTTATTAAATTAACTCATCTCTAAAACTGTTTGATATCATACAGAAAATTGCTATGAATATTCCTAAACAAATATAAACTTAACATTAACAAAACCCACATATTTCAAGCTTCACATCTTACTTGACTTGAAACATATTTGAATTTCTATTAGAAAAAAATAACTAATTTTGATTCCAGGATTTCCTTTCCTTATTTAATTTGCAAATATATTCTACAAAAATAAATAAGGAAATAAAGTCACGAATGAAGTCACTACTGGATAAAAAGTGTAAATATCCAATATGGTAGTCATTTTCAAAATTAAATAGATGGACAGAAGTTTCTGTGCTACACCAAAACGAAGGAAAACAGATTGCTAAATAGTAAATCTTATAGTAATTTTTTTTTTTTTGGTGATACAATAGAGACACAATCACCGCCAGTTGTTTTTCAAGTAAAAATATGCCAAATTTTGTCCTTCTCAGTATCCTTTAAATTTTCAAAGCTTCTTTTTGTTGTTGTTTGTTTGTTTGTTTTGTTTCCCTCCCCTCCTCCGCTCCTCAAAACTATACAAAACTATTTGTGGAACAGAAAATCTAAAATTTGGATTATTATCCTTAATGTTATTTTGGTGAGATAAAAGATCATCCATATAGATGCAAAGATCATCCACACATGTGCAAAAGGATAGGCTAGTAACTAAGATCAGGCTACCAACGTAATTCTCTTGGCTGCCTAACAGCTATCGTATGCCTTTCAAATCCAGTGAGTTCATTGATGCTGAAAACCTCTGAAAGACCCTGAATATGACTGAAAATCTTTTGCTCTGGAAAGCTTCTTTGCTTCGGTAAGAAAAGGTCATTACTTAGGGGTTAACTGTGATTTGGGAGAAAGGCTACTCAAAAGTGCTTTGACTGTTCTACAGCTTTTGTCTTACCATATTGGCTATGGTAATATAAATACTGTATTTGCAGAGAATTAACAAGTCATTTCGTCTGTTTTGATCATCTAACAGCAAGTCATAATGTAGGATAATTTTTGTTTGAACCCTCAGTTGATTTCTAATATTAAAGTAAAAGCACATTCTAACTGACGGTAGCCTGACAGATCACATTATAGGGCTAGATCATAGTATAGGGGCAGATCTGAAGTCAGCAAGACAGGGAGAGGAAGCATTTGCTCACCACATTGCATGTCACTCCTTTTGAGAGCTGAAATATTAAACAAGGATGATAAGAAACAGAGGCATGCAGTCATCATTTAATAAGAACCAAAAGGATATCATGCGAGAAGAATGGGAATTCAACTTCAGCACTTTCCCTCAATAATTCTGCATGGAGAACGTTATCTTTTTAGGTAATATACTAACCAAACAGCACAGAAGAAAAAAACCCAAACAAAAAAACACTGTTGCCAAAAGGACAGTGCAGTTCCAAAGCAACAGTGAGATGCTTGCAGTAATTCATCCTCTCTTTTCCCTGAATTTCTGCCATGGGGATCTCAAACACTGGGTCTCTTAGGAGGAAGAGATGCCAATTGAGCTCCTCTTGAGCAGCCCCTAGCTATTAATTCATGACGTGTCAATGAAAGGCCGACTGTTTGCCGTGTCCCTCTGGCTGGCTAGCTGCACCAGTGGGTGGTGACTATGGGATGATGTAACCCAAAGTGGCCGTCAGCAGTAGGTCATGGTTCATCTGCTTCCACTAAGGAATTGCAGCTGTGCGATGTGCAGCCTTGACTCTGGAGAAGATTAGCCATGTGCATGAAAGTATCTTGTAGCTCTTACTTCTATCTTCCCCAAAGTAAGACACAGGAAAGGAGGAGATTATGAGGAACCATAATGGGTCACTGGTATGGCTGACATCCAGCTTCAATGAAACAAGGGCCATTAAACAAAGTAATCCCAATGTATTAAGAACTGCAGGTGAAAACTTAAGGAATATAAGCACTAAGTCAAACAAAAAGTTTGAAAATTGAAAGGGCTGTTCAAATTCTCCAACTACAAAAACATTCTGTGAGCAGTGATACATCAAATTACACCATAAAATCAAGGCTGCAAAAAGGGGAAATACTGGCTCTTCAGCAATACAAGAAAATAAGAAATAACAAATCAGTGGAAAAGATGGTTGAAAACTAAGGCATGCCATTGAACGCTCCTGTGTACCATTCCATGTTTCGTAAGATCATAGGATAACTTAGGCTCTTTGATGATATAATAGCAATATAGTTTCAACGTACAAACAAGAACTCAGTTGGCAGAAAAAAAGAACTTCTGCATCCGGAAAAGTTTTACTCTCAGTCACACACAAAGGCTGAAGTGGGTCTCCAGATCAAGTACTCAATGGGACTGATGAAAAATTTCTTCACAACCATTTAATTGAGAAAAATACAAACACAGGAATCAGTAAAAATATCTTGCGGGGACGGTCTGACCAATACTCTGCAGGGACCAATACTCAAAAAAATACTTAAGTAGTTTATTTTGATTTTATCATTTCACCTTTATGTGTAAAGCAAAAACAACTAAAAATAACATTGAAAAAAAAAATTCAAACTTAATCTAAAGATGATCAGCAACACTGTTACTTTTAGAACATTTTGATATTTAGATAGAACTCTTTGAGAAAAGACATTCACTGTTAATGTCTCACAATTCTGTTTCACGTTGAGAGTTACTTATACAGATAACTTTGACTTTTTTGAAGCTGCAGTTTGTACTGGCCATCATAGCCAACTATACATACAAAAGAGTTCATAGCAAAGATAAGCTTCTAGACTTTTCTAAGGCAGAGATTGTAGAGGAGCAATGCAACATAACTGTAAATAAGACCCAATGACTCAAATGCAGCAAAAGGAAAAATTGTGTACAAGAAGAGGAGTCTGCAAAAGAGAATACTGAGGTATTGCTGTTTTTTTTTTTTTTTTTGGCTTAGACCTTTGCTACTGGGAAGAGAAAGTAGCTACTAGGTTGCTAGAAGAAAGGAAGGTTCTAGATGCAAAACAATCTCTTTCAATAGTTATCTGCCGGAAGCTAAGAAGCTAATTATGTCTGAATGCTTTCCTGAAAGATGACTGCTGAGAAGAAATAGCATCAGATGAATCTGAAGATATGCTAGAGAAAGCTGCACAGAAACTGAGATTTCAGAAACCTGTACAACACAAGGATAGTGTCAAAAGAGCTGTGGAACATAACTTGTACACATAGCTGTGAATCAGCTATATCAGTCTGTATATGCAGCTAGCACACTTAAGTCATTAATTTCCTGCGTGGTCAAGTAACTCCCTAGCTAATTATCTGAATAAATGAGAAAATGCACAAATTCAAAACAGTGAACTGACTGGAAACAAGAACTCCCTGAACTCCTAGCAATTTTCAAAACACTGATTTTGACTTGGTGCAATAGTGCTTCAGATTGGAATTTTGGTCTGTCCTGGTGGATTCCTTATGGCAGCTCGTGCTATGCACAGACCACAAACCACACACATAGAATTAATGCCCCGATTAACATCCTGGGTGCAGAGCTCCGGTCCTTCCTTCCAGATATGACTGCAGACGATTCCTCTGCAGAACTGAACAGTATATAAATGAGACATTTGTAAATAGTTAGCAGAAACTGTCCCTGCAGATGCATAGTCACGCAGGACAGCCCTTGTACACGCTTAAGATAGTTAGGAGATGTTTTGTATGCTGTTTAAGACAGTCAATAGCAATGGACTCAGCATGCTGGAACTGTCATGTAAGACCATTAGCCAGATGGGTATAAAAACAGAGCGGAACAGCAGTTCAAGGAACTAACTGAAGATACCAGGACAAAGACTCTTGCAATGCAAACTCCTGTCCCCACCTGGATGGGAACTGATCATGCTGTCTGGGAGACTTGACTACCCATAGAAGAAGTACTTTGTGCAAGGACCACAACTTACTGGGAAGCAAGTAGTTGCAATCAGAGGTAATACAAGAAACCTTTTGGATGAAGGAAAAATATGAAATGTATTTCACAAATACATGTGCAAATAAAGAAAAAGAAAAGGAGATGATTTGTGAAAAATCAAAACTAGTGAAAAGTTTCACAGAAATGCACATTCAGTAGGCTTGTAGTGGAATCCTTGTGATTCTTAGAAAAAAAATTAAATCATGATGAAAAATTAAGAACTAGTGCTTTACACTGCCTTTAGCTGCCAGAAGGCATAAATGGAAAAAGGATTTTGAACATACGTACACTAAGTACATAATATACTAGCTTTCTCATGACTAGTAGGAGGCTGAATAGTGTTTAGCTTTGGAAGAACACAGGTTTGTTTAATATCAGTCCATAACTCCATAGCACTGTACATAGAAAATCAAGGAAATTAAGATACAGAAGTTGATTTTGAAAATCCACAGAGAAACAGACAATTAATTGAAAAAAAAAAAAAAAGCAAATAAAATAAAGATGAAAAGGAGAAAAGAGAAGCTAAAAAATACAGAGGGAGAAAAAAATGACAAGTTTTGGTTGGAAAATGAATGAAGCCAATAAGAAACAGGAGAGATTCCTGTTCCATTATGAAAGGAGCCTGGTCAACAAAATGAACAAAATAAATTAGACTGACATATACAGAACAAACCCTTTTCTGAACACAGATTTTGTAGGGAAAGAATTACTCAAGAACAGTGGAAAAGAAGCTGTTGAGTAAGGATTCATGCATTTAAAAACATGTAGCTGAAAGCCATTTTGAGAAAGAATTATTAAAAAAAAAGTTTCAAATGGAATTGTAGAATAAATCTGCCAATACTACTACACACTCATTTGGATACAGACAAAAATCTCGATATTATTACTGGACAGAAAACTATTGGCAAGTCTTGTATCACTAGGAAAAACTAATATCCTGAACCTATATTTGAAAAGAAAATACTGTGAACAATCGTAGGCCCATTTCTAGATGCAATAGCTAGGAGAACTTTTAATGAAACATTTAGCCAACTAACAAAAAAAGGAAGCTATTCTAGATGTAGTTTTGGTAAGGAATTAAGTCATCCTGAATAAACTTGGATGAAGCTACTGTATGTATAAATGGAAGGATAATATATAAGCTGGTATCATAGCCTTTTCTTGCAAAAATGTCAGCCTGTGAAAAATTAAGGGAACTAGTAAGTAAAGTCAAAGTAGAGTTCAAAATCTCAAATGGTGCAGAAGCTTAAATTTCCCTGAGGAAAAATTACCTAAAAGCCCTTAAATGCACATGAATCCCAAAGCAAGAGAAGCATCCACAGCTAACATAATGAAGCCTTGAATCTAAAAGGATATCAACACTAATATATGAACTTACAAAACTGAAAAAGACACTGAATTTCAAAGAAAGATAGGGATTAGAACTGTGCAGATTAATAGCAGCCACTAAAATTGGGTTAAACTCTGTGTCACAAAAGTCACAAAAGTCACAAAAACAAAACAAAAAAATGGCCCCCTGTAAATATTGATTTAGCCCAAACACTGTGACAGCGAAAATAAGAGATGCTACAAGGTGAAAGAGGAATCAAGCTCCAGGATAAGGAGCTTCAGTCTAGAAAAAGAAGGGAACATAAGACTTGATCTAAATTTTAAGCAAGATTACTTGTCTTGAAGAGGTGGACAGAAGTCTAGGATGACTAATAGGAAGTGAGAGTATGTAAAAGTAACTGCCATAACCAATAGGGAAATACAATTCAAATTCCACCATTCCCATTGTGGGGGTAGGGAATAAAGGGAGGAAAGAGTAAATAAGCTCCATGTGAAGATAATGGAGGAACTGGTATATATCACATCAAATGTCTGGCATTCAACAATTCTACTGTCTCAGTTAATTAGAGAACTGAAAAGGGGGCAGGAATCTGGGCAAAGTTACTAAAGGCCATGTAGGCAATATTTTATGATATTTTAGGCACAGACTTGGCACAAAAAGCAAAAGTGTGCTGATGACACATTGTCAGTACAGAAGAGTGTTACATGATCTTGAGAAACAATGGAACAGAAATGGAATGACATTGGTACTATAAAGTGAAAAACAAACACAGGTATTCTACCCCACACCAGAGTTCACACCTCAAGATCAAAATTCCAACAACTTATGATCCCACAAATACAGAGGAATACAAAACTGTACACTTCAAAGTACATCTTCAGAAAGATAATTAAACTGGATACTTCTCTTGGAAAAGCCCAACAGCCCAGGGCTTTAAATTAGACCCAAAAAGCTGATGAACACGTTTTGAAATCGTAAACTACAGAAATGCAATGAAAAGCACTTCCTTTTCATTTCTAGATTCATTTATCTTCTCAGAAATTTTTATGTTTTTATTTTGGGGCAACTGGCTTCTTCCCTTATAATACACATGTACCTTATTCTGTAGTTTTGTGTGTATTATGCCCAACACCTAACTTCTGATAACTCTGAACCTGCTACAGCCAACAACACTGTATATAAAAAAGCCTTATGGAAACAAGAACACAGATCCAGGATCTTTCTTTGCTGATTTGACAGCCTATCTACATCATATGTGAAGACACCTTAACTCATGCTCTTGCTTCTTGCTCTCCCTATGCTACTTGTTTTTCTATTCCACGTCTTTTTCCACAGTCTCCTGTCACTTCCTCTATATTTGCCAGTAGAAAAAGATGGTTATCCTACCCTCCAGCAGTTTTCCCCACTTTTCTGGGTCCAAAAATTCATTAAAAAAAAAAAAAAAAAAAAAAAAAAAAACTCCCAGCCATCAGCAGCTGGAAACCTGCTGATATATTGCAACAAGCTGGGGTACCCTGAGCGCAAGTCCTTGGGAGAAAAATCAAGTATCACCACTCAGCATGTAAAGTCACAGCACGGAGAAAATTGATGGCATCTATTTGGAGACTGAAAAGAATACTCACAGAAAAATATGATCACGTATCACAGTCCTCTCCCAGGAATTGCTGCAGTCTCTTGCCACTTGGCTTTGACATGATGATATTTTCTTAAAGAAGTCAAGACACTGATTTCTTCAGAGCTCGCAGTCAGTGGCTTTGGTAAGATAAATTGACAAGGATTCTGCTTTTATGGCCATGCCCAATCTTTACACAAAATAGTAGGAGGCAGTATTTAGTTCAGTTGGAATGCAGAAATCAAGAAATATCTAAAAATTTTAAAGAGAGGCCAATCCCCCAAATATTGAAAGATTCACAATAAAACTATAATTCCTGTAGCTGAGTTACATCAAAATTAATTTGCCAAAAAGTTCAAATAAATTTCCTCAAAAATAGATCCACAGGAATATCATGTGTTCTTTTTTGTTAAAGAGAGATCGTATGCTCATAGACAGAACCTAACAATTCCTTGATGTGGCAATAACTATTCCATTTAAGAAGCAAGAGGATAATATCATAAGCAAGAAATCACCTTTTACTCTACCAAATTGTGGTAGGGTAATTTACCCTATCTACATGTGATGTATGATGACATACTATCATTTTTAGGAGACAAAAATAGTTTAGATTATACAGGGACATTTTGTAAGTATACAAATCTATCTTCTGTAGTTAATTTTTGAGTGAACTTCGTAAAATCTCTTTCTTTAGACTATTCTTTGATTGTATTAACAGATTTAAATTATCAGTTCATCAGTTTTTCATTTTCATCTGCAAAGTCGAAGAACATATCACTTGTGAAAATGGTCTAAATTTAACATAACTTAAGAGTAAATTAAAATACTTTTAAAGCTGCGATATCAGAAGATGCCTATTATCAGGCATGCACAGGCTTTATATGGGATTTTAATGTTTTCAGGACTGACCGGAAAATTGGAATGTCAACATTTGCTTTTGTCTTACATCAGGAACAAAATAAAAATATCAAAATACTGTGAGGGGGAGGGAAAATTCTGATATATTTTGACATCGCCAATTAAAAAGATAACTGACATGAAGTATTTTAAAGTGACTCCTTTGTCTTAAAATGATCTCATGCCTCCACTCTTCCATCATAACTGGGTCACTGCACAACTACAAGAAGTCCTACATTGCCTCCTATATTTCAGACATTTATTCAGATTTAGTCTATCAAGGAATTCTAACTTACAGTACATAAGACCTTGATGAATTCAAATTTCCAAAAGGCTATGACAATTCAGCATGAAATAGTGCCAAAGTGGCTTGAAAATAAGTGTCCCAATATATCAGAATGATAACTGCATGAGTCAGCTGAAATCTCATCATATAAGCCTTCGACTTTCCTAAAAAAAAAAAAAAAAAAGTCCACTAAGTATAGAGGTGAAATATTTCTGCTTGTTTTGTAAAAATGGAATCTCGCACATCATTTCAGCCTTGATTAACTCACTTTTGTCAGGTTTGTCACAGGGCTTTTGAATTGTGTGGAATTACAGTATAAAACAGTTCACAGTTCTACATTTTTAAAAAAATAGTATTTGGTAGATTCCAGAGTTTTTCCAAAACAGTGGGTATGTGCCAGTCCTGACCATGCCTCCTCCCTTCCTGCAGGCTCTGCGGCCCATCTCTGCTCCCCATCTCTGCTCCCAGCTCCCACCATTTACTTGATGCCTTTGCAAAAGCTATCTAGGTCTTTTGCTTTGCAAAAGCTATCTAGATCTTCTCAAAAGAAGACCTGGAGGCAGCAAACACCTTCTGGCCTTGAGGAGACACCTGATCAAGCTGCTTACTATGTGTCCAGCGCAGCCACTTGAGCTACCAAAACTGCTGCATGCTTCTTGTTTCTGTAGGAGTATTTAACAGGGCTGCAGAAACAGCACGTTTCCTCCTGCCTGTTTCCTGCTAATAGCCTGAAGGCTGCCAAAGTAACTCGAACCTCTCCCCTCTCCACACCCAATCCCTAGGCCACTAACCTTCCCAGCACTGACAGCAAGGACTGTCTGAGAAAGAATGACAAAATCTAAACCATCCTTCCAAGCACAAGGAACAGCTGGCTGGAGACTTGTTTTGTGGCGGGAAAATAGCCCTTCTAAGCCTACTGTTATTTTTAAGAGCTTTTTGATTATGGGGCATGTTGTAGTTTTACACTTTGCCATAAGAAACAAAACAAAACAAATGAAAAGACAACAACAAACCTCCATCTGTTCGACTTGCCCTCAGTTCCCCTATTCCTTTCTCCCACACACACCCACACAGGTTTTATGTCTTTATTACATGAGGGAATGCTGTCCCAGTGATGTAGTACAGTATGGTACAGTACATCTGGTGGCTTAGGTAATAAATTACAGGATTATTTTTTCCTCAGCTTTTAAATAAAATCATTTTATCATCTGCTTCTTCCTGCTAACAATGCCATGGATCGAAATGGCTGCTTGGCTTTGTAAGTTTTCCCACTAGCTCACCAAGCCTGGCATGGGAATTTCACAGCCGTGCCATACGCTTTTGACAGTGTGAACAATGAGACCCTGGTTAAGTTAGAAAATTTCATTTTTCACTCCTCAGAAGTCTCTACTTCCCACATTCTGCAAGGATGACGGACAGCTTGGGAGAGCAGCCCTGCCCGCTTGTCTGGCAACAGAGGTATTAGCAAACAATAAAAACCAACCTCTTTGTTTGGGAACTCCCAGAATCTTTTCAAAACACAGCTGTAGCAAACTCCAAAGCACTCAGGACCTTTAGCCTCATGTTTCCCCTTCCAATCCCACTCCCTCCCCCCACTGAAGCCAGGCTCATGAATTACAGGCATTTATACAGATTTAAGCACTCAGTTATTCAAATTACACAAATATGACAAACGTTTACATAGTCACAATTTCCTTGAAGTCTAGAGAGACTTTATTTGAATGCCTGATCAACTTCTAATAGTGATGCAAAAACATTCAGTCAAACCTTTGTTCTGCCTTTTTTTTTTTTTCCCCCCCACCGACTAACGTTTTTCTTTGCTGTTTAAAATTCTCTCTGTTGTAAGCCAAATGAGGGAAGCACTCTACATCTTCAGCAGAGCCCAGGCAGTATCATCTGGCACTTGTGTAACCAGGACATCTGCCACTGGTTGTATGTATGGATGTGCTTTGACTGTAGTGCATCTTCAGATCATCCCACAGAGGAGACAACATCCCAGATTTCACAGCAGAATCACTTTCAAAAAACACAGAGAGCTGTCATTCTCTATTTCCTATGGATACATTCTGTTCTTTTGTAATTTCTTTCCTGTAACCTCTCTTTCCTGTTCCTCTCTTTTGCCTAATTTTTTGCCTCTCTTTTTTTCTAATTTTCTTTCCTGTTCCTCTCTTTTGCCTTCCACCTCCCTCTCTTCAGGGAGATGAAGATATCCAATTCTATGTCTCCAGTCAGGGCTGAGAATTTCTCGCACCACAAAATCACCCCAAGAATCTGAAACAGTGCAAAATGAAGCCATCCCCCCTTCTAAAACCAGTATTTACAATGCAGGGGAGCGATAATTACAAATTACAGAATAGATGTTTATTCTAACACTATTTAATGCCGAGCATGAGAAAAAATGCCACTGCAAGAGTTCATGATTTCATGTAGCTCCTTGATGATGAAGTAACTTTAGAGATTGATGATACTCTTTTATGGATCTCAGCTTAGTAATCAGCTCCAGACCTACATGTTTCCTGTACTGAAAACAACCACAAAGCACACTCTGTGTTACCCACAACTCTGAGAAATTCCTGCAGGAATTTTCATTAGTCACGTGGTATTTATTATTAATATTAATTAATTAATTCAAATTCTCTGAGTCAAGTCAGTTTCAACCAGGACACTTAGGAAACCCTTAATGTTCTCTATTATAGTGGTATATGCATAGGAACATGGGACCAGTTCAGTCCCACTGGGGCAGACGCAAGCTTATTTGGTCCAACACTAATCTAGAAGAGTGACCCCTAGCAGATATGTAGGGAACTGTAGAAATGTGCTCCTGCAAGGAGAGCTCTAATGCAGCTCTAATCCGTGTTTGGAGTCTCCCTTTTTAAATTAAAGGCGGAGTTAGTTAATAGACAGTACAGGAATATGCTCTTTCATTATACAATGTATTATTTCATAAATTCACTGTGACCATATCAGATATTAAATCTCTAGTAACAGCTTAGCAATTTATGAACAAGTTACACTATTTAAAAAAAATGCAGATAGCATTTAATGATAGTGCTTGTAATTATAATGCTTGTAATAATCTCATCTTCTCATCTTAAAATTTATTTGAAGCTATTCATTACCAGAGAAGA
>VZSV01000041.1:3447426-3465727 GCA_013398735.1 Nothocercus julius
GAGCATAAGCACTAACACAAAAACAAGAACAGAATGAGTTCAAGGTTTTGGAAGATATTTTGTTTTCTGAAAACAGTAGCTAAGCAGCAGACAAAGTCTATTTATTCATTCCCACTTTGCAAGACTGTGGAAAAAGCTAGTGCTAAATCTATGCCTTATAATTATCACCATACATAAAGATACAGGCTGAATTCCCAAAACACAGTAGTGCCAACTTTTGCAGCTCTCTCTATTAGCATAGCATGTTCTATACTTAGAAGGTTGCCTGTGATTACTTACTCTACAACTCTTTTATTCAAATAGTAAACTCATTAGAATGAAAGATATCTCATTTTTAATGCAATAAATGAAAGCACTCCAACTCATTTGAACCTGAAACTATCACACTTTGGAATACACTGTTTTCAGAAGTTCCATCTATTCCTAAGTGTTGAGTATAGTTGGATCAAATCATCACGTCCCCATTATGTGATTGAAACAGCCCTTGACTATGCTGTTTCTATGTTTGTCTCTGTTTTGGACTCCCCACGGCTTCAGAGTTTTCCCCTTCACCCCCATTAAAGGCAATCACAGATTGAGATTTGGCTGCTTTGCCTTTCTATACATACCATGTGGATCATGAGTAATGAGGAGTATATCATTTAGGGGTGTTCCTAACATTGGGATCCAGTCCAGCTGCCATGTGCTGTGTTAACTGAATGTTAAAGCAAGGTAGGTTAAAGTTAGACAAGTGTCCTTGGAAAGTTATTAGCACAAGAGACTGTTTATTCCTAAAACATTCTTAAGCAAAAATAGAAATATATTTAACATTGTGTCCTAGATTTCCAACACACATCTCCAGAGAGAGTGTCTTAATCATTTTGCATTGTCACTGTTCTCAGTTATAGCTTCTAGTTGGTCTGATAACCTTTCTTATTCTTTCCGTTTGCCTCAACCAGAATATTAAATGGCAACTTTATGACACCAAAATAAAGTTCCAAGGTTTTCCAAGTTTATAAGATTTCTCAAATTACCAGAAAAAATAAATATTCAATTTGAAATCAGCTTAATCCAAACATGGCTAGCATTAACAAATATTAAATACACTTCAAACCACTGTTCTGTGGCAGGCAAGAAGGTCCCCAGGCAATGGCATATTAGCATATCAGTGAAGCATTGACAGAATCACTTCACTGCTTTAAACTGGTCTGACAAAAGGAGATATCAAAACAAAACAAAACAGGACAAAACCAATAAAGAGTTAGCTCTTGCTTTCCTCAATTTCCTTTTACAATAGCTGTAGTTCACAAGTTGATAAACTGAGTGAATTCAGCCAAGATAAACTCACTAAGCTTAATATCATGTGCTTTATAAGTCAACATTTATTTTCATTTTTGATACTTGGTCCTATATCCTTAAATAAGGAGGCAATTAAGAAAAGGATGTTATGGCATACATAGCTCACAAGCATTGGTATTTTTTGTTCTTCAATTACCTACATTTCAGAATTAACCAGAAATATCCTAGGAGAGTGCACACCATCTTCTAGAGATGGAGGATTGATGGCAAACCTGAGCAGCATGCCCTCAGTGACCTCCTCTGGACCACTGATACACATGTCAAAAAGCATGGTTTCAGGGACAGACCCTGTGGGACTTGTTACAACCTCCAGGTAGAGCACAGCCCTCTGAGTCCAAACATCCAACTATTTATTTATTTTTTTATTCATCTGATTGTCCACTGATACAGACTCTGTTGTCAGTAAGTCAGGCATGACTTACCCTTGGTCAAGCAATGCTGTCTATTCCTACTCATCATCTTCTCCTTCATATGGTCAGAAATGTGCTTTAAGAGGACTTGCTCAGTAATTTTCCTAGGGATCAATATGAAGTTAACCAGACTGTACTTTCCCAGATCATCCTTTTGACCTTTTTTTTTGAAGATGGCTACATTTGTCTTTTCAGACATCAAGACTCTCCTTTGATCTCCATCTCTCTTTCGAAGATTATTTGAAAAGAGAATGGCCTTGTAAGGAGATCAACCAGCTCCCTCAGAAACTCTCAGGTCCCATGGATTTTATGGGTCACAAGTACATGTTGACATGAAGGTCAAGTAGATGAGGCACGTAGCGACATGGTTTTGTAGGCATGGTGGTGATGGGTTTACGGTTGGACTTGACGACCTGAAGGTCTTTTCCAACCATAATGATTCTATGATTCTGTGTAAGTGACCACTGGCATGATTCTTCTCTTTGTACTATATCCTTAAGCACAAAAACCTGAGAGTTCAGTCTGATGAAGACCAACACAAAGAAGGCACTGAGTACCACAGGCTTACTTCTGTCCATAGGAAGCTTGTTATAGACTTGAATTATTTAAAAAGAGTAGGGAAGGTAGACATGGCAAAGGGAAGAAAAAGTGATTTCTCCTTCACTTGTAAGCAGCTAAGTGTGCCCAAAGGGAAAGACAAAGCACTGCAGGGTATCTCTGAGGTGACAGAAAGTAGCACTTCCTTGGGATTGGAGAGACCTGTAAAGAGTTTGCTACCGCTGAGTTTATTGGAAGAAAATGACTGCCTATAAAGACTAAAAGAAGGAAGGAACTGCTTTTATTAACCTTTTATTTCTACTCTTACTGCAGTCTTTCCCACTGAGTTCTCCTTGACTTTTCATTATATTAAAACCTGAATTTATTAGTGTTATTCTTTCCTTGTTCTTTTTTAGGTTTAAAAAGTTTTCAGGAGAATTCAGGAGAAAATCTATGCACATTTACTTCAGAACTCTCGCAGACTCATAGTCTCATTACTGCCATTTAATTGTTTCTTCATTAGTTCCTTTTTCTTCATCACTTTTTTTTCTGAAGCAACTGATGCTTGTTTTTTTTTCCTTAACTGCGGAAAGGAGTAGGCAAAATCACCTCATGTGCTGATTCTCTACTCTGCATTTCAGATAATGAAAATTATTTTACTATCTAATAAAGATATGCCTTAAAAACCTTTGGTTACACAGCTGTAGGACAACATAAAACCTATGTAGTCTACTAATGCAACAAAATTCATTTTCCATTTGTAAAATAAAAATTCTTTTCCAAAACAAGAAGTTACATTTTTAGAAGTACACTCGAGCTTGCATTGCATTTGAGTCCGAACCTTATTCACTTATGCTTCATGTTTGCTTTTCTATATGCTCACAAACATAGTACTTTAGTGAGTTGTTATAAAGAATAATTCTTCAGTTTGTTCACTTAACTGGTACAGATTTGTTGCATGTAGCTATTACAGAAGGAAGAGTTAGTTTAGGCTTCATGCCAGCTTAATCCTTGGCTTTTGTTCTAAAACACCCAGCAGCATGGATTTCAATTAGTACTAGATGTAAGGATGTTGTTTATGCAATAGACACACCTGTTTGCCATGAAGTGGATTTAACCCAACAAATTGTATTACATATTGCACTAAATAATGATTTCATGGCAATCTCAGGTAGTGATAATTGTCTTCTTGGAATCATTCAATAATATGCTTTAAAAAACATTACTTGAAAATACTTCACAATCAGTAAAATGGGAAAAAGCATGTGTTCATTCTATATTGATATTTTTGTGGTACATATTTTGGTGGTACAGCATCTCCTTGTTTTGACTTCAAGAGACTGCCTGCAGGAAAATGTCTGGATGGTTTCCAGGACTTCAGCACTCAGCCAAGTAAGCCTTAGTATATATTTCATCACCTTGACATCAGTTCAAAATACCACTGAAATTATGCAAAAACTATATTGCATAGGTTCTTCACAAATAACCAGAACTCCAGGTCAAATTTAAAAAAAAAAAAAAAAAAAAACTATTTTTGTTTATAATAGAATGAAATATGTTCAGCCGTTTCCAACAATCCAAAACCTTTTTTGGTCAACCATTGGATATCTTTCATAGGACAACTGAAATGAAAAAAAAAAAGTAAAACAAAGTGCATCACAATGCTACTGATTCTATCAATACAAATTGATTTTAGAACTTACTAAGGATCATTTCTCTTCCAAGTAATCTAACATTAATGTAAAGTAAACACAGTTTAAAAAATATTGGAATTGCTTTAACTAAAATATCTTTTGCTCTGTTTATAAAGAAGTGAATGTAAGAAATATTATCATGTTTAGTATAAACAATAGGAAGAATTGGACCATGGGATGAGGGAAGGGACAGTGATTAGTTGCTGTGTTACAGCTTTCATTTAGTATGATGCTTTGCTGTTTCAAATATCCTATAGTTTAGGAGATCTAAAAAATACAATAAAATATTTGGTAAACAAACCATCTCTACCCTTGGTTTTATGTAGCCTAAAACAGTAAAGAAAGGCAATAAGTACCACCACTCTATAAATTATTTTGCAAAAATACATATGAATGTTTAAAAGACAAAGATTGATACTGAATGATCAGAATATCATCAGAAGAACTTGAGTTTTTTAAAGGACAATAAGACATATTATAATGTCTCCCAGTGTCACTGATGAGTACTGATTAGAGTTAATAATGAATATTATTTTTAAATAGTCTTATACTGAAAAATTCTGCTTTCTAAAAATCAAAGATTTAAGAAAAGACTTATTAGAAGACAGTTCTCTAGACTGATCCAGACTGACAGTTCTTCAGAAGAGTGCAAACAATCTTTTTCTTTGAATTTTCACTTTTGTAAAGAAAACAAATACCAAAATGTCTCAATTTATATTCAGAATACTTTGATAGGTTTTCTGTGAAAATGTGAAATATTACCTATTAGCATTAAGTTCTTGTGAAATGAAAGGCCATTTTCCTACCAGATCTCATTGGCTTTAATATAGATCAGATGAAGGAATGGAGGTCAATGAGCATGTGCACATTTTCCTGAAACATATATACTTTGAGGAAGCTCCTCCCTCAAATATTTAGTGATCAAAACAGCAATTTTAAATTTGTGAGCTGTGATAGTATCAAAATATGTTTGCAAATTTACTGAGGAAGTAAGGAGATTGAACAACATTTGTCTAAACATTTCTAGCCACATCATTTGTAATTTATTTCTTTCATTACATGGACAATATTAGATCTGGTAGTTACAGTCCCCAGACATGCAGTTATCTTACTTTAATTTTCATTCTTTTTCTGTGCAACACCTTTGCCATCTATTTCTTCAGTTTTCAATAAAAAATATCTCAGTAGGGTTAAATATTTTATAGTGAAAGATAATTAAATGTCAAACAGACCACGACAAACATCTAGTTTAGATATAGAAAAAAAAAGTTTTGAAAGTTAAGATCAGAAAAACACCCACTGACCCATCAGTCTAGCACACACATGAACAGTTCTCTCCTTTCCCCTTTTAACACTTATCTGAAGAAAGTTGAAAAGTTGAAAGTCCTCAAAGTTTTCATCATGGTTTTTCTTGCATCCTCTTTTTTTTTTGTTCCCCCCTCTTTTCTTATACTATACTGTGCTTCAACATGTTGAAAGAGCTTATTATAACCTTTTGTTTCATGAGCCATTCTTCATACAAGCCATTCTTTATACAATTTGGTCATATGCTAATACCACAAAACAACAAGAAAAATTCAGGCAGTGAAGGTCCATATCTGTGTAAAGAAAAGACTGTCTATTGAATTTGACTTTATTTGTTTGAGAAAAAGTTTTGAGGACAATGAAATCTTAGAAATAAATTGCCTATTCTGCTTTTTCTTTCCTGAAAATGGAAATTCTGTCATTTCTTCTATAAGCATACTACACATTATGTGAAATACTTTCTATTCTTTCTTTCTTGTTAAATGTAAATCATAACATTCTGCTTTTTATTTAGCTGAAATACTACATGTTATGTGGTAAAATGAAGATTTCTACAGCACAGCATTACATTCTCAGTTAGGAAAGTTTAATTTTTCAAGTTTAAAAGTGTATCACAAAATCAATGTGGAAATCCTTTAATTTCTATACATGTTAATGCATATGTATTTTAAAACATTTATTGTATTGTTTACTCATTTACATCAGCTCTAATTTACAGCAGTCATGAATTATTCTCTGGCACTACCAAACTGTCATTTTATTATGTCAAGGGATTTTTCAGGTTTTAAGACCAGGAGTTGCCCAGTCCCATTTGCAGTTTGCAAATTCTCTCTTTACCATACCAACACTATGACCTACTATATTACACCAGTTCAACAAAATTAATCTACCAGGTGCTGTTAATTTTTAAATGTTGTCAAAACTATACTTCATTGGTTCAGAATTTATTGTCTTGAGTTGTCATCTATTAGCCACCTGCTTTTTTTCGAATTTACATAATGATGCACAATTATGGATATCAGCCTTCAGTGCAATTGGGCTCATTTCATGACTAAATTTGAGAAATTATTGCAAAAACAAGAGAAATAAATAGCCAATTTTTGATGCACATAGAAATCTGTACAATAAGCCAAAAGCTGGAACTGATATATTGTTATAAGCAAATAAATGCAGGATGCAAAGGTGAAAGGGGAAGAAGGCAAATTAAGTAATTCATTTTATTTATTGGTTTAATTGCCAATAAAAGAAAGAGATTTTCTCACTACAAGTTATTTCTTAACTGACAAGAACTCTTTCTTTGCCATTTTTGTAGTGTGTATGGTCACCCAGAGGAATTATTTTGGAATTACATGATTTTGTCAGAACCTGCCATTCATGCAGTTCCTTCTATCTTCACAACCAGTATCACCTGTAAGTACTCACTGACTACCCTTCTCACTTTTGCACTCTCAGAAACACCAGAGCCAGCCTTATTGGTCAGCTCTAAAAATGGCTCAGCTGCAAAACTAATGTCAGTTATGATTCAGTCCTAATTTTGCCTGTCAACAGTCATGTTCAACATCCCAGATATTCCGTCTTGTTGCCAAGACCATTTTGTAAATGAAATCTCTCTTTTGAAAATCACCATATGAATATGTCAACAGGTCATGAAATATTTTCATTACAAACCTTGAAGAGAAACTAAGCTCTAAAGCAACAGTTAAAAAATGTCTATTTCATTAGGCCTGAGTGTGAAATCTTGCTGGAAAACATTTACTTTGGCAACTCCCTATTCTGTTGGTGGCCCAAAAGTATCCTGACTAGACTATCCTGGTGGGAGGCAGCACTAGCTCCAGAGAGGAAGCTATAGCAGATGAGCTAATCATGTTGAGGATCACCCTAGAGCATGATTGTGCAATGTACAAGTACCTAGGCAACTGCAAGGTCATACAGAATTAGGAATTTCTATACTACTTCAAAGTAAAAAGTGGAAAATTCTATGCATGTACTATGACATTTACATAAGGATCCAAGCGAGTCTGAGAAAACCCACATGAGAGATGAAGTATTCTCATGCTAATAGTAGGGATAGATGTGAGATAACACATTGGACACAGGGTCCATCAGCCTAATCACAACCTTTCAAAAAAATTCTTTCGTTGTTTTAACCTTCAGTGTGATCATTTTAATATTCAGCTTCCTGCCCAACCTATTTGGCACCTATCTCACTAAACCTCCTATAGTACACAGAAATCTATCATTTTAACGATGCAAAGCATTTTCATAGTCAGTTGCCTAAAGCACTAAAGTTTTGCTTCCCAAATAGGGAAGAGGTGGATGGGTGTGTGGGACACAGACCATGTCCATTTGTATGTTTAAGGGGATAAGCCCTAGACCATGACACAGAGGAAGAAAGGCTTCAGAAGTCCCATTACAGCCTTTGATATCTGTCCATGGAGGAAAATTTTCTCTCAGTCACCAGCATCTTAACCTTTCTTAACTTTCTACAACCCAGATTTTCTGAGACCAGTATGATTGCTAGAGACATGAAGGTCTCCAGAGCCCCTGCCACAAGATCAGAGGGCAGCACAGAGAACGGAGTGGAAAAGGATCTGCAGATTAAACCGCAAAACTGCAAACTGCAGAACTGCAAAAGAAAATACCTCGTTACAATCATATCCCTCTAAGGATGACTTCAGCACCATGACACTCAAAGGGTTCTGATCACAAAACAAAGATTTAAGATTTGTGAATCTAGTCCTTGTGAATATTCTGCACAACTGTGTATAAGATACACTTTCTTCTTAGACAGATTTATACAAAAACTCAAATGCCATGATTTATCCAAAGAAGAAATCTTTAACAGCAAAGAACATAGCTGTGTCAAGATTCTTAACTTCTACAAGAGGTTTCTTGAGCACTCTATCCCAAAAAGAGAAATACTTACTTCACTTGTAAATTTAACATGTCACTTTGATATAAAGTACCCAGAATCTGCAGATACTCTATGAATTTTAATAGCCTACCAAGTATTACATGAAAAAATAAATAAAAATCATAGTACAAAGCTTGCAATTTCACTTATTTGTGAATGTTTTTACTTAAAACGCATTTCAAGTAGTTCTTTGAAAACCTTCTGAGTCCATATACTCAGACAAAAATTTAAAAACGTGATTTGAGGTTTTCTTATGTGTTTTTTGGAGTTTGGGTTTTAAGTCAAACAGATCAAATACATGACCAAACTAAACAATCTGTCAAAGTTTGAAATACAACTCCTTCCTTCTCTGTACCAAATCACCATACCACCAAAAGGATTAAGTGGTTTTACATTATATATTGAGAAGGAAATGATAGCTTTTCTACTTCTTTAAGATGAATTTTGAGAGTTCCTTCAACGCCCAAATGTGAAATTACAGAGCTGCTGGCCAGCGTATGTAACCTAGCATTATAAACAGCCCCCATGCCAGTGAATTGGCAGGTTGCCACTATAACTCCCATTTACAGAAACATCTCCAGAAGAATTACTGGGAACTACAGACTAGTGAGCTCAACTACTTCCATTCCTGGGAAGATGGTAGTCTGTCTTTAAATAAGAAGAAAAAAAAAGAGTGAGAAAGAGATCACTGAAAACAGATAAGCACAGTCTTGTTGAGCAAGTGTCAGCATCACATTTTGTAGTAAAGCATCCTGCTTCATTAACCTACTAGAATTGCAGAAGTGGGCTGGTAACGATGCAGGTAAGTCAGATGAGGATTTTCAAATATCCTTTGACAAGACTACACGTGAAAGATTTTAATAAACTCTGTAACTGAATTAACTGAGTTAAACAAAGTCAGTTACTTGGGACTGGAAGAAAGGTCTTTTTAGCAATAGTAGGCTTGTTAAATGGGGAGGAGAGGAAAAAAAAGCGGTGGGGAGGGGCGGGGAATGGGAAAAAGGCAGTGCTCAGGTGCCACAGTCAGGGTGGAAAGAGTCAAATGCAGGGGTCCTCACAGGTTGCTGCTGGGACCAGCATTATTCAGTATCTTCCTGAATGACCTGGAGAGGAGAGCTGTGCAACCTCCAGATTTGCAGATAATACTAAGCTGCAGATGATACAAATGCTGCACCCACGGCAAGGAATTATGGAAGGATCTCATGCATCTTGTAGGCAAGAATCAGTGCAAGGCCATGATGAGAAGAAACTCAGAACAAACAGTTACAGCTCACTGACCTCATGGTCAGTGTTGGCAGGCCTCTGAAATCATCAGCTTAATATGTGGGGTAGTTAAAAGCCAGAAAAATGCTGGGCCTTACCAGGAAGAACACTGAGAAGAGAAAAGGCACCTTTCTGTTGCTATAAAATACACTAGTGAACCCATGTCTTAAGTGCTGTAAGCAACTCTGATCTTAGCATCTCAGGAAGAAGGTAGTGAAGCTAGTGAGCATGACAGAAGGGCAATTGAAATGGTATCTGTGGGTGCAAAAAGACCAGATGGATGAGATGGATTAGGGACTGTAAGTGGATTCAGTAAGTGGCTATGGAAAGGGGGCAAGCAGGGAAATTCACAGTGCCACCCTGAGCCCTCCTCTTCCAGGTGCTGAAGAAGTACAAGGTAAAGGGACTGCAGAAGCAGTTAGAAATGTGGACTCTCCACGAGTCGTCATCTCCTTTTGCGTCTGTGGGAGACAGAGCACTGGAAGGGGATGGAGGTGGAATCTAGTTTGACCCAGACAAGCATTTAAAGTCTTGTATTGTTTTCCCGGCCAACAATCTATAAGAAGGATATTAGATGTATCTACTAGTGCTGTGACACACTAGTTCCACAAGCAATGCACAGGTTTGTTACAGGGCAATACAGAAAAAGATTAAGTAATACAATCAAAAATATAAGAGAATTCTCTAAGACTATTCCCTGAGAGAAAAGTCCTTTCTGAAATTTTGTTTGCTGTCTTAATCACATATTATTCTAATGGAAGAATGACTAGCCCTCAAATCTAATATCTTATTTCTAAGCAAAAATTACTCAACTTAATTCACTTTTGTGGTAGTCATGTTTCTTAAGCAATTTGGGACAATCTAAAAATCTTTTAGGTACAGAGGTATTTGCATTCACAGTATAAGTACTTTGTTCTTAATTAATGCTTGTTGCCCTACATACTAATTAGTTCCTTTATTCTACTCCAACTTCAACTGAAAGAACTCAAGAACTGCCTGTCTAAGTGTTAAAAAGCTAACAAGAAGCTGAAGAGTTGCCATACTCATTTTTTTTGTCAGAAGAATTTGAACCACAAGACTAAAACACAGTGCCTACATGCTACTTACTAATATTTTAATTTTTGGATGCTTGAGTCAGACAGGAGTACTTTTCATGGAGGTACCTCACTTCTGTCTAGTATATAAGAGCAGCGGCAGATAATCCATTTTGCCTACACTCACACAGAAACCCTGCTCATGAAAAAGACACACGCCTTACTCAGATCTCACTCACACCTGAAGGCCAACAGCAGAAGTGCTTTAAGAAGAAAAACATGGCTGCTTAACTTTAAAAGGAATTTTTTTGCACTGAAGATTTAAAGTAGTCAGGGGAGCGTTTTTTGGGGGGGAGGGTTGCATGAAATGTTCATATTGAATCACACTCTTGCCAACACACATGAAGTTAGGTCTTCATTATTCAGGTTGATGTAATGCATGTCACGAGCATATATTACAGAGAGTTTTATGGATGAATCAGCAGGGCAATTGCTTTAGACTCCAGAGGCCAGAAGAAAAAGTCCCAGTAGACTAAGTTAATTAGCAGTATGGGCCATTTAATGTATGGGTGGGAGCAGGGAGGGGACCGTGCTTCAGCTTCTCCGGAGCGCTGGAGTATCTAATGCTATTTTCTGTTTACTCACCCTGTTCTTCACCCATATCTGAGTAACTGTGCTGTTGCTGTAAACAAAGGACATAAATTTTGCAAAACAACATAAATTTTACAAAAACACTACAATGGTACAGTATAAGTTTACTGCAAATAATTAGCATTTGCTGTAAACTGAAAGGAAGGATTACTAACACTATAATTACGGATAAGCACTCAGCAGAACGAAAATAAGCAGCTAGAAGTGTTTGTCAAAATTACTTAACACCAGTTCCTTCTTTTTCACTATTTCCCTTTACTAATGAAGGTAATTAAAAAAAACAACAAAAAAAGGCAATGCAAGAGTTATGTGCTATAGTCCTTCTGATTTGGAAGGAGGGTCTGTGTATATCACAAATATATGTATGATTTGTTTTAGTAGTGAGGATTTTTTTCCCTCAGTCAGAGCTAAAGCTAACAGCTTGCCATAAAGACTGCTGTGTGTTCTCTGGAAAGGATTTGAAAAGCTGAATAAATAGAAATGGATCTCAAATCAGCCTATGCCTGAGGATTCTTGTATTCTTTTATCTTTTATCAGAATCTAAGAATTAGGTGAGAAAAGACACACTCAAACTTTTTACACTTTCCTGGTGATCCTTGTTATTACAATTGATCAGGAATGAATGACGTTCAACATTTCACAATATAAAGTACACTGTATTTTAAAGGATTTTCACCATAATCCACCTGCATGTAATCTTTGTAAGGCTTGTTAAATATTTAATAGGACTTTGGAGCACCATGATATATAAGGTCAGATGTAGGCTTGTGAACTGCTTCTAAATATTGAGAATGTTTTATAAAGTGAGAGTAACAGAAGGCAGTGGACACAATGAGAAGGACTTACTTAAATATCAAATGTTTGGGCCTGACTTCACTGTCTGTAAAACACAGATACAAAACGAAAATACAAATCTCTCAGCAAGACTGAATATCTTACAGAGATGTTGACCCTTATGTTATACCCTTAAAGTTTTGTTTGTCTTTGCAAGAACAAAATTTAAAGACAAAATATTCCCACCTTCCTAATTCTGCACATGCTAAATTTCACTGTTGTGTGTTGAACTGTACTACATGCATGTTCAGATAATTTCCAACAAGTGTGGACAAGGTGAGCCTGTCCAATAAGTTTAATTGCATGCATATGCTCTTGTGAGCATTGGGTGGGGTTGTCCAATTAGGCACTTTGGTAAAAAGCCTTAAAGAAAGAGAGAGAGAGAGAGAGAGAAAGAAAAGAAAGAGAAAATTAATCCTGCAAACACTTTTCCAATCAGGTTTCTTAGATAGTTGCGCAGATTAGAAACTGAATTAATTATGACTTAAAGTAAGGCTCAGACTGTTTTACATGCCCTATTTGCACTTAAGTCTCTGCAAATATTATTCGTGCTGATAGGATAGACAGACATTATTATAGATATGCAGGAGAAGGAAGTCAACATGACAACACTGTGTTTTAAACCTTCATTCTAATTCTGTAGTGAAATCTGAAATATGAATATTATATTAAGGTTATAGGTAAAGATGTAATTCCTGTCTTAAACAGGTCACATCTTGGAAATTCAGTTTGCATATGGAATTTAGGATTAATAAATCATTGGATTACCACAGAACACAGTTAATTTGTACAGATACAAATTCTATCTCCAGTTCAGGCTGAACCAGGTGCCTTTGATAGAAATACTTCAGGGAATTATTAACCCAATAACAAAATATTGTTCAATTTTTTTTTAATTTCTGGTAGGTGTTCTACCTCCTCAGAAGTTAAGGTTAGTTTGTTTTTCTGCTTGATGTCCTTGAAACACTTGTTCAAACTGTATGATACAGGAGTATCCTTTAGCTTAAAGGCACCATACACTGGATAAATATATGCATGCTGTCATTTAGAAATACAATGAAAACATTTTGATGATATAATCCAAATCACATAAGCTGTGACTTCATGTGTTGCATTGAAGTTTTTCCCTTATTTGAATCCTGGCTTATTTTGCATAAAAGTAGTATATACAGACAATGTACCAGCATTTATGAATCAATATTCTTTTGACAGGAGGGAAAAAAAACAAACAAACAAACAAAAAAAGAACTCCCTTGTCCACTGATGTAGTCTTAAAACCTTGTGACTCAAAATATATCAGAGTAAGGCTTCAATACTTGTAAGTAATATCCTGAAATTTCAAGTAGGTCTCACTTCCTCTCAGGCAAAGAGACTGGGGAACTGACACTCATATCTTCCCAGCACACAACCCACGGGAATCCATTACCAAAGGACAAAGGGAGAAACTCTTTTCTGGTTGTTCGCAAACAGTGTCTCACAGACTCTAAATAGCTATTATAAATTGAGTGCTCAAAATGACACTGTGTTTTCTTCAGAACATTCTGAGAGTTAGGGAATTATTATCAGCTCCTGTATGTGTTCTTGTACTAATCATATCTTGGAACAGGACTAAACTTATCCCCATAATTCTGGGAATATTTATGTGTTAATATTTCCAAAACATAAATGTCTACTGGAAAATAATGACAAAACAGAATCTAAGGCAGCAGGTATACATTAGGGGTTTAAAGGGGTACTATTTAATATTAAGCAAACATATAAGAAAGAGGAGGAATAATATTTAAAATAAAAACAAGGGAAGTAAATTGTGCTATATGACTTTACCACACTCTGGAGTTGTACATTTATAATGTAATGAGATGTTCAATAACTTGTTAGATATTTATTTCCTGGACTGAGAATTGTGGCAGTACTGACTGCACTTGATCTGAGTAAGTGTGCCTTAATTCATCCAATGAGCACAATATACAAATGTAATCTCTTTAGCCATGGCTGAACAAAAGTTGAAGAATTCTTTTTTTAAAAAAAATTGCAATACTAATTTTACAGTTCTTTCCTACTTTCTTGTTGCTATAGTTATAAAATACTTAAATTTGGTGGATCACCCTAGATAGGCCACAGAGGTCAGAGAGGGTTAGCACCTTGAAGAGCTCCAGAACTGTAATCAGTTCCTTTCAAATCCCTTGGATTGGTCTTTGGAATACTCCCAAGAGCATATTCCAAGACATAGATATTTTTTCTCACGAAACAGGCCCAGGAACACTTTCAGTTTTAGCATATCCCTTAAACTTTGTACCAAAGGCTGCACAATTAAGCACTTTCCTTTGTGAAATCTCCAATTCATCTCAACATCTTCATCCAAGAAAAGCTTCTTATACTGCTTGTAAGAAATACTCTTCTTTGTTATTACTTTTGTTTTGGTTTTACAAAATAGAGTCATTCTTAATTCAAAAGTTAGAGATATTAATTAGGAGCTAGTAGTTCTACTTATGCATGACTGATGGCAAATGGGACAACACTATTGCCATGAAAGCTTGTGGTTTTGCATACTTTAAAACTAGTATTTGCTGCATCAAAGCTCCAGATATTTCAATCCTAGGCAGAAAAGACTGCTGAGGGAGCTGGCTGACATCATTGCAAGATCACTCTCAACTACTTTTGAAAGGTCATGGTAATCATAAGTGCGTGAAGACTAGAAGAAAGTGAGTATCACTCTAGTCTTTAAAGAGGGCAAGAAAGAGGACACAGGGAACTACAGGTCAGTCAACATCACCATGATCCCTGGAAAACTGGTAGAACAGCTCATCCTTTTAAAGGACACTCTTTCAAAGCATGTAAAAAAGGTGATCAGGAACAGTCAGTATGGATTTACAAAGGAGAAATCATACTTAACCAACCTGATAGCCTTCCATGATGGAACGACATGCTGGGTAGATAAAAGGAATGTCAAGTCTGCCTTGACTTAAGAAAGGCTTTTGACAGTGTATCTCATAATATCCTTATAAGCAAGCTAAGGAAGTACAGGCAGCATGAGCAGACAGTGAGGTGGATCAAAAACTGGATGTATGGCAGAGGTCAGAGGGCCATTATCAGTTACGCAAATTGCAGTTGGAGGCCTGAAGCTAATGGTTCCCCCCAGAGTCAATACTGGGTCCAGTATTGTTCAGCAACTTCTTCAGTAAATTGGATGAAGAGAAGGGTCTGCACCCTCAGCAATTTTGCGGAGGATACAAAAATGGAAGGAGCAGCAGATCTCGCAAAGGGCCATCCAGAAAGACCTTCACAGGCTGGAGAGATGGGCAGAGAGGTACCTCATGAAGTTCAGCAAAGGAAAATGCAGAGTCCTGCATCTATGCAGGGCTAAGCCCATGCACCAGTACAGTTTGGGCACTGACTGGCTGGGGAGCAGGTCTGCAGTAAAGGACCTGGGTGTCCTTTGAACAAGAATTTAACAAGTCAGCAGCGTGCTCTTGTGGCCAAGAAGACTGAAGGCATCCTGGGTTGCCTACAAATTGCATTAGGCAGAGCACTGCCAGCAGGTCCAGGGAGGTGATCTTTTCCCACTACTCAGCACTGGTATCTAGAGTACTGTGTCCCGTTCTGGGTTCCCCAATATGAGAGAGACATGGAGCTAGAGCAGTGAGTCCAGCAGAAGACTCCTAAGATGAATAAGCATCCGAGAGCATCTCTCCTGATAGAAAAAGGTGAGAGAGCTGGGACTGTTCAGCCTGTAGAAGAGAAGAAGACTGCAGAGGGAATATTGTCAGTGCACATGATAAATATCAGATAGGAGGATGTAAGCAGGACAGTCTGTTCTGTTGCCCAATGGAAGAGAGGCAGTTGGCACAAACTGAAACACAGGAAGCTTTGTTTGAATCTAAGATAAAACTTTCTTTATCATAAGGGTGACTGAGAGCACTGGAACAGATCACTCAGAGAGACTGTGGAATCACCATCTTTGGAGATATTTGAAAACTGACTGGACGTGGTCTTGGACAAAGTGCTGTAGGTGACTGAGCAGAGGGGTTAGACTAGACGATTTCCAGAAATCCCTTCCAACCTCAGCCATACTTTGATTCTGTAAAATGCAATTCACTTTTATCCTTGTGAAAAAAATAATGTCTGAAGTTCTTCTGACTTTCATGCAGTTTCAAAAGAGATTAATTTAGCCCAATCTCTACGTAGAAAATGGGACAATGAGATCATGAAACTCAAATATATTAAACTGTCTTCTTTTGAGAAGCAGATGGCCAATTATCAGACTTTATTTGAAGACACCAGAATTCCTTGAAAGTCACATCTCTTTGCTAGGTGTTTTGCTTTTTAATAAATTCAACCGATTATATTCCTGGTTCTTTTTTTCCTCTGTTAAACAATAAACTAAACACATATTATGATTTTATCAGCTAAATATATTTTAAGGAACTCTATAACATTATTTAAGTTCATTCCTAGTCCTAATCAAAACACAGTATGACCTGTCATAAGTAAATCACTGTTTTATTATAATTTTAGGTGATGCCAATGTTTAACTTTTTTTTTTTTTAACATTCTAATAGTATAAAATATAGACTTGCACAGCATTGAATTTCGCAAGAAAGGTGCAGCAACCTTTTTTGCAAAAGATCAGGGAATAATTAGCCACCAAAAAAAATTTTGTTCAATATTCACCTCTGACTTAGAGACAACAATAAAAAGGCATAACATACTGTTTGAGTAATTAGAGATGGCAAGTTGCAGGGGAAAGCTGTATGTGAAAGAATTTCAAGGAGATAGGTGACAGAGGCTAGCCACAGTGTCCCGTGGGAAAAGGAGCATCAACAGGGCACGCTGACCCCTCAGGCACACAGTCATGTGCCTGGGCCTGGGCCAGGGTGTCACTTAACCTAGACTTAACTCAAGGTTAGCAATGAGCTCAGTATACTCACTGCACATGTGTATAGTACATAAAAACTATATTAAGTGCCTTTTCAGAGTTCCTCACCACAGACCGATGGTTGGTGGGGCTGGGACTCTCCTGCCTCATTATTGCCTTGAATCAGTCACTGGGGACCCCTTGTTCAGATGCACAGGTAATAAATGCTCCGCATTGAGTTTATATTAGTGCACCTTGTGTTTGCGTGTCCATCTCTGCCAGGAGTCCAGGTGGCATCCCCCCATCAACTCTTACACAAGCGATAGCTAGGCACATATGTATTTAAAGTGATGGCAATTGTAGCTGTCTGTTCAAGTTCTTCTTCACCTGACTGTTGAGCACATAACAAAATAACATGTTCAACTTATTAGGGTGACTACTTGTTCTAGTAAACATAGTTTAAGGCCTGCAAACATTATTCATCCTTCTCCATCCTAAAAATGTATCCCAGTTTTGAAAGCAAAGTTCCCTGACTATGAAAGAATTGTAAAATCTAATAATCTATAGAATAAGGCCAGGAAGGGTTATCATCTAATCCGAAGTCCTGAAAGACAGGTCATACAATGTCATTCATCAACTATCTACCTGCTCTGGCTAAAAAGTGAGCCGACCATTAAGAAAAACATTTCATTCCTATTTAAAATAATTTAAAGCCATTGAAAAGTATACTATTAAAGGAGATTTTCCTTACTAAATCACACATTTAATAGCAAGAAGTGTAAGTGCTTACATGACTTAGGAAGTTAAAAATTGTGGATTGCTGATCAAAGATTGCTAGGGCAGCATGGTACATGATGCCATGCTGACTCTCAAACTGCTCTGAGAAAATCAACCCAAGCAGCCCAGTGATTTGGACTGACTGTTTACAATCTTAGCTGTTTCAGAAACATTGATCTTGTATGTCAGCATACACTCTAAGTCATATAAGCAAGTTTGGAAATTCTGCCCACTTTCCTTCTAATATATTTGATAGGCTAGTGCTGATATAAACCTCCAGGAACCTCAACATACTTGAGTTAAATTCTCAAAGTGCATGAAATCCACTGATGGATCACGATCATGTTTTTACATGATTCAAAAGGCATTCAAAGAGCTTTTGACCATATGAAATTGGGATATAAGACTAATACTAGAGTCTCACTGTAAAGACATTGGGAACTTCTTGAGGAACATCAATAGGCTTGAAATCTGTCACTAGGCAACTGATAGCCAAGTAGGAAAAAATGTTATTTTTCTACTTTTAAAATTCCAGCAAGATTATTAAAGAGGTAAAGAAGAAAAGCACAAATCTTTAGCAGCACTTCCTGGCAGTGAATAGGTTTGCTTTACCATTTGTTAACACAATAGCTTCCCTAGCACTTGTTTTTACATATTTCCTGCAATATCCTTTTTTTTTTTTTTTTTTT
>VZSV01000041.1:3467719-3477899 GCA_013398735.1 Nothocercus julius
GAATTTTTGGGCAAAAATTAAATAGAAACATAAGCCTCTCACTCCAGTTCTCAAAACAGTGGATCAGACATCTAGTTCAAAGAATCCAGCAATGTCCATGAAAAACATTAATTGTATTCAACAGGTCCTACTTTCCCACATTCACTCCAGATGTTAAGAGAAAAATAGGATTAGAAGGGGAAGTAGGATTGATAGAGACACTATACAAAGAAAAGTTCAAGGAATCCCCACACTAAACAGCCCCAGTGGTAGAAGAGAGTAAGCAGATCACAGTGGCTATATTTTGACAATATGAACATCATTATGGGAACTGACTGGCTACATCAAGAGAACACAGACCAAATAATGCAGTAAGAATTAGAAAGTTGCACTGAAATATATTTTGAAGAATAATCATCTCATAAAGAAAATGATTCTGAAGAAATGATTACCCCTTATTTCTTCAGACTAAACAGTACTATTGATGAGAGTACTTGCAAAAAAATCTCACATGACTAAGAGTGAGGGAGTCTGGCCCTAAATGTACCATTAAGAACACTTCATAATCTTAAATCGCCTATTTCCTACTTACTGTATGGTCTAGGAAAGGTATAAACATTTGCAACTCTTGAAAGTAAATCGAACGACAGTAAGTTATTCTTCGCTAGTGGAGAAGCTGAATGATACTCACTGGAAAATCATTAGGTAGCTAATGCACCACAGGTATTCATAAAATAGTAGCTTATACAAAAATTCCATCACTATACATGACCTAATCATTTCTTTTGGGTATTTCACAAACATTTGTTTTGCATTAACAGGTTGCTTCTCTTTCATTTACTCAAAGCATTCATTTCTGTTGTTATAGCCTTATTTCTTAATGCTTTTGCAAGCATCTCTCAGGAAGAGCTGCAAGATTCCTGTAAGTTTTAACTGAAAAACACTTTGGAAAAATCAGGAGCTCTAGTCATACTTAAATCATACTTGAATCATACTTAAAAACTTCTATAAAGAGATAATGCTGATGTGAAAGAACTGCTTTCATCTCAGGACTTAGCATTTAGCTCATACCAGCCTCTGTAAGTATTCACAGTGTTTATTCCAAGAAAAAGTCTGCTTAGGTGTTTCAAATGAGTTATTTATGATCTCTCTCATTTGAAATGAAATGAAAGAGAAATCACTTTATCCCTGCCATTTCTTTTCTCTTTCAGTTCTGATATGCTCAATTGTACTTCTTTGTGTTGTTTTTAATATAGAGACTTATTTGTTATGGAGGTTTTTGACTGCTATTTAATAGCATTACAGCAATGATATAAAATGTTGCAATAATCATGCATGGGAAATAACCTTTCAATTTAGAGATGTTGGCTACATTGCTCAGTATAAACCACAAAGCAGATCTCGCATAAATTAAACGCCTTAAAGAGAAGAGTAAAAAAAAAGTGATAAAAGCTTAACAAAAGGACAGTTTTCTTTTGTCGAACACCACTTAACAGTAAAGGTCAAACTTCCAAAAATAAACATTGAGGTTTTTCCTGAAATATGGAAGTCCCTTCTTGCATATCCAATTTCTTCAGCATTGATTTCTACATTACAACACTTGCTATACAAAATTGAAGTAAGTTCCTGTTTTAAATCTGTATTATCCTATTTCAAACACTGTTAACTGGACAACCACAGATAACCACAATAGAAGAAAGCATTTAATGAGCAATAACTAGATAGTTGCACTACCTTCTCTTTGTCCTCGTTACTCAAAATTCTTCCGCAGATGTACAGTTTACACATGCTTACCAGTCAAGAAATAAAAAACAGCCCAGAAATAAACTGTAGAACTGTGATTTTATCTATTATTTCAAAGCAATGTAACATTTTAGCCATTGCAGCATTTTTCTATATAATTTCTATGCAATTGGATTATGGATATGCAGAAATATTTATCTAAAATTTCATTATTTGCTCCTTACAATGGCAAGGTAATGACTCTAGGGAATATAAGAGGATGATTAAATTATGTAGGTTACATTTACAGCATTGACATTCAGAATGCAAAAGTGGCAGCAGCCAGTTTTTAGTGCACTCCAACAGCAGACTTTGTTCCTTGATGTTGTGGCAGTGAAGCAAGTACTACAACTTGCTTCACCATGAATTAACTTGTTTCATATAAAAGTGCTTATCCTCACAGGAGTTACTTATATAAAATTAACACCGGGGAACTATTAACTTGTCTGAAAGTGTCAGTTCCTAGGAATTTACACCTTTGTAGATAACTCCAGTACTGTTGCAGCTCCCATTTTACAGATGAGCAACACTAGCAGTGATGAGGCTGCCTCTGCCTCCCTCTCTCTCTATGACTAGTGGAAGAAGGAAAATGCACATTTAGCTGCCATCTTCAGACAATTGGTTAACTGGAGGACCTAGCAGACCAGACAAGCTCTACTTTCAATCTGCTCTCTCCTTTGGTTGCAGAAGAGGTTGCACAAGTCACAGGAAGGAAAATGTGATACTTAGTGACAGAAACACAAACACCAGCGTTCCACTACCTCAAGGGGATCTCAGCTCTGCAAATCAGCAAAAGCTGCCTTTAGCTGCTTTCGGGTCAGACCAAGTTGGTGAAGGCAACTTTAACAAGGTGATTTTTACTGAGAAAGGAGTTGGACTGAATGTATTTCTTGCCAAAGAGGATAATAAAGGGCTATTTCCTCTAACTCAGTATGATACACCAAACATCAACAGAGAAAGCTGCAGCTTTATGAAAACATGCAAAGCAAAGCATGTTCATAGGGAAGACAGAGAAATGAGCGTAGCCTGTGTGATTTAGCATCTTCCCGTGTGGGAGGTAACTGTAAAGGTAGTTTAGCATGTAGTTGCTTTCCCAGGACTTGAAGAGTACTCACCCACAGTACTGAGCCACTCTAAACACATTTAATAGTATTTTAATTTTCTCTGACACCTGTATATGCAGGTGGACTTTTTTTGCAAATCATATATGAAACCTGGTAAAAAAGTTAAAGTCAGCTCAGAACAACTATAAGGCAATCAACTAGCAGCCTTTATATCATATATAAATTAATCCCACCCAAATACAAAGAGACCTGCATATTAGTCTGCTCACAGCAAAATGGAGTCTCTTCTGAAAACTAAAAATGGAAGAGGCTAAAGGTGTTAATGAAGGAAAATCATATGATCTGATGCACAGAGAGAGCAGATACAGGTAGTCTATACATGGCAATTATTCCCAGAGGACATACATTGGTATATTTGTTATGAGGAGAAATCACAGAGATAAGTTACTTGATTTTCTTATACTGAATATGAGCTCTCATGAGCAAGTCTTCAGCAGGGATAGAAGAAGAACAGTATTGTAAATCATTCAGTTAGGTTTATGGAAATGAACCAAAATTATTATTCCCCATTAAGTTTTTTATTTTTTTTCCCCAATAAAAATGATATAATATGTGGTAGCCTGACAACATCACCAAACAAATCAGATCCAGTTATCATATAAAAACTCATCTCAGATTTTTTAGAAGTAACAGATTCACAATGGGCTTGTAACCAAATGGAGATTATTCAGATAAACTTGTGAAGGGCTAACAGCTAGCTACAATGAAATGAGTCTGCAAAGATATGTCCCTTGAACAAGAATGTGATGGTCAGCTCACTTTTCTCCTCATTTTTCTTCACTTTTAAGGAAACAAAGTTATACATCCAGCTGCACATTCCCCAAAACAAGGAGATCAATACAATTATATTAAATTTATCTATGATTCGTTTAGTATGCAATTAGTTGGGTATTTTTCGAGATGCAGACAAAGTTAGTGGTATGTGCATATACAACTTATCTCCTTTTTTTTTTTTTTTTAAATCAAAACATAGGAAAAATATATTTAAAAAATCAAAACCCCAGGAGACAGAGCAGCAGAAGTACCCGTGAATAGTTTGGTTTAGTCTTTCAGAACCTGGACGGAAATTAGAGTAGAGCCTGGCTCGTACTCAGAACACCCACTCGACAAAAGAAGTTTACAACAGCCAAACAATCTGCCTAACAGCAAGAAGCATGTTGTAAAAGAGGAGTTTGTGTTATGTGACAGCCAAGCTTTTCAGCAAAATGGCTTTTAAACAGGGGCACAAGCTCAAGAGGATTCCAGAGTATCTTTTGTCAAGTAGTCTAAACAACTTTTCAAAATATTAAGACACTTTTAATGAAAAATATTAAGAGGCAATTCCCAAAGAAAAATCTATTTCATTTTATATATATAATAGAGAAAAAAAAAAAAAAAAAGACACCTTCCTGAGCTTGCTTAATGTCAGGGTAAAGACACATGCAACCTACGTAAAATAGCCACACAAGGATACAGACAAGTATATCATGTCAAAAGACAAATACATGATAAGACCAGATGGTCAAGGTGAGAGTATTTTCCCTGTCTGTGAGTAAATCACAACACACCATTAATTATACTAGAGCAGCGCGCAGAAACAAATGATACTCCTCCTAAAATAAGTCCTTAGAGCTGGCTAATACTGATAAGACATTCTGCCAGACTCTCTGATGGTATAAAACAACAGGAACAACATTGAGTCATTAAAGAGTTGGCCCAATAGCTCTGCGGTAATACCTCCATTGTAAAGCTTCCTACTAAAATATTCTCTAAGACACATCAGACATTAACCCTGTGCTAAGCATGAGAATAAATCATACTTGCGAAGGAATGTGATATTATACCTTTTGGGGCAAACTTGTTATTAACACACAGTTGATAAATTCACTCACTCTGAGCTAACAGACAAATACCCATTTACTACTGTTACTCCCATTAACCCAGAAAAAGAATGAAGGGGAATTGACTCTTTTGCTTCTCAAATCCTGAGAGAAAACAATTTGTTAATTTTCCCCTTAGAGGACAAATTATGCCATTCCAGGTAACATTATTGCACAGATATTACTGAAGGCAACAATCAAGCACATAAAACCTTTATCGCTAGTAATTTAAATGTCATCAAGATTAACTTTGAAACATAACAGCTTGTAGAGGTCATGAAAATAAAATACATTTTAAAAAATACACATTGGACATATCACAATTGCAGATTATAAGGACACTCTGAACAATTCACTCTGCAATGGCACATAACAAGCATTTTCAGACTAAACCAGCTACTCCTGTTTAGTAAACCTTTCATATCAAATATTTACAGCTACAAGAATCAATCAGGTGAAACTAGCAGTTTTTCACTTAACCCTTCCATTATGCACATATGACATTGCAGATTTAGCTGTTCTAAATTTTACTTCCATGTTAATCTTTCACAGTTACATTTTTAATAATTTCTTTACTTTCTGCTGCTAAGTCTGAAAGTCAGTGTCTGTCAGTACCTCAAGGGAGGCAGTGAGGAGGATGGGGCGGCCTCTTCTCAGTGGCGGCCGCTGATAGGACTAGAGGAAATGGCCACAAAAAACACCAAAAGTTCCACAGGAACTTACGGAAAAATTTCTTGCCAGTGAGGGTGCCAGAGCCCTGGCACAGGCTGCCCAGAGAGGCTGTGGAGGCTCCTTCTCTGGAGACCTTCCCAACCCGCTTGGACGCAGTCCTGAGCCACCTGCTCTAGGTGACCCTGCGTGTGCAGGGGGTTGGACTAGATGGTCTCCAGAGGTCCCTTCCAACCTTAAGCATTCTGTGATTCTGTGAAATCAACGAGGATCCACACTGGGATCATGGAGTTTATGATAAAGGGGGCAGGAAGGAGGCTGCCTCTTTTACATATGTCTAGGGGAGTCTGGGAACCTGCACAAATGCTTCTGCTCTGTGCTTTACTCATTCCAGAAACAACAGAAGACACATGCTATCTTTTTTTTTAATGACAATGAATAAAATTGCAACTGGATAGTCAATGCTGAAACAGCAATGCAAACATGCTCACACGTCACACGCATGCAGCCATTGCCCAATCTCCTAATCGACTTATTTAGATACTAAAGAAGTTTTCCATAGTGAAATGAGCATTAAGGATGGGACTGAGATTTAGAATATCAAGAGATTCAGATAGCTGAGATTATTCCACACAGCAATGACATATCTTTATTTCCCCTCCCTCTTTTCCAGCCAAGAGTGCACAAGCTTGACTAACACTGGTGAAACAGGAAAAAGATTTGGATAATTCCATTAAGACTATTTTTTTTTTGTGTCAGATTAATGTAGTGTAGAGTCTGCAAGCCAAATCCTTGCAAGAAGCTTTTGATAGTAACACAGAAACGTAGGGGTGAAGTTTGCTTTATGTCTGAGTAACAAGAGAAGGCCATAAACCAAAACAATTTGAAGGAAAAAGAAATACAAAAAAAAAAAAAAAAAAAAGAAAGAAAATCTGTGACAAGCGTATAAAGCTAAAAACTAAAATACAGGCACCCACAATGAATTTCAGCACAACGGAGATTTTCAAATAGGAAGCTCACATGGGACCCGCAGAGTAATTTGTTAGAAACTTAAGACTGGCAGTTACATATGTGGTTTTTCTTGCTGGAAATGTTCTTGTAAAAATTTATGAGATACAAACATTCCTCTCTTGCTTATTCATAAAAACAAAACACCACAAATACCATAGATGTGAAGGCAAACCTGTTTTGGGTTTACTTGGGTTTAGAGGTTTTATTTTATTTGCACACAGATGTTCATCTGTATAGAATTAATTCTTTCAAAATTAAGATACTGTTGACTTTGGTAAATAATGTTTCAGTTAAACGATTTTTCTACAAAAAGATACTAGAGTATTTTCCAAAACAGGTGTTGTTTATACCTTAAGATAATAATTTTAGAATCTTGAACAAGGCTCAATCAGGCAAAATCAGTATCATTATAAGAAATATTTTGAGTACAATTATTCTAACTTAAAATAGATCCATCAAATTTACCTGCAGGGCTTTTCTCCCCCCCGCAAAAAAAAATTATATTTTTCTTTTACGGATAGAGAAATTGTGTTGATTTCAATGAAACTTTCTAGCAGCTGTAATACCTTTGTTGCAACCTGAGCTAAGAACTCTTCTCAATTTATAGGTCTGGCAAATTCAGGATATCCTGAAATTCTGTAAAACTTAAAAGTGCATACTACACGCACTCTTTAGTATGACAACAGTCATACTTGCTTAGACTAAACATCCATCTAACCAGCACCACCTGGATAAAACAGTAATTAGGGAAAGTAGCTGCTTAAGAAAAAAAGATCAAGTATAAAACCTCCAGCTATTTTCATCTCCGGCATTTCCTGAATCAAAGAGAGTATCTTTTTATTTATTAGATCTGAAAAGTTTTTCTTTTATTATTGTATATATTTGACCTGTGAATCTCTCTTTTCCTACACTTTAATAATGTATATTTTGAAGAAGAGTGTCCTTTTTTTTTTCCCTTCCTTTTAATTTAACATCTATTTTTCTAATTTAATGATCCTCAGTTTTTGGATTGAAAGGGAAAGTAATCAACTCTTCTTTGTTCATGTGCTCCACACTATTCATGATTTCAAGCCATCAGCCTTTTGGAGCAATATGCAAGTATGTAACTTACCTATCCCAATCTCCACCAGAAAACTTAAAATAGGCCACTGCCTTCCCTTCTAGTTGATAGGTGTTTGCAGTCATTCTTTTTTTTTTTTTTTTTTTCTTCTCCTTAAATTGTACAAACTGTGATTTACGATTTTGCTGTATCCACAAGCATCCTTTCACAGTTAGCTCATAGTGCAGGGCATTTGCTATTCACTGGGAACAACAAAACCAAAAGATGTAATTCCTGGCTTCAGATCTTTCCTCAGGCTGCAGGCATCACAGCTCCAGGCATCGCAGAACAAGCAATTTGCCCAGAACAGCACCAAAGCATTTTACCTTAATATCTTCCAACACTGAGTGACTTAATGAGTATGTGTCATCCTATGTTACAAATACATTAGAAAGGAGCAAAAACCACTAAAGATGGTCGCACCTTCTCCATATCCCATGTGCCATACTATTCATGAAATTTCTTCTACATCTATTCTCTAAGCCACAAAAATCCTGGTTTTGAAAAGTTTCTGCCTCTCTATAAAGGTCTTTCTTACTCCCTTTCTCTTTCTTACTCTGCCTTTCTTAGACTTTGTAATTGTTAGAAGCAACATCAAAAGGGGTTGAACTGTCCGGAATTCCCTCACTTCTCTGCTGTACAGAAGTTTGGGTCCATGTAAATTATTTTTCTGACACACAGAGAAAACAAAAGGGAAAAGCCAGCCCCTCTGTCTAAATGGAGAGCTAAGAAGCACTGTGGTGGCAATAAACACCAAGCACACAGAGCTGAGGAACTGGAGAGAGACATATTTATGCATGTCTGAGCTCTCAGTTAGGGACACAAAAATGGGAAGTTTAAAAGAATGAAGATTTTCAGTATGTTGAATAAAAGCCTTCACCACTCTCAGAAGTTTCCTTTCAAGTCGTGTCTTTTTGACTCAGCTGAAAGAAATGAGAATTAACATAATCTAGCTCCCTTAAAATGCTTTCTGCTTTAAGGCATCTTCAGTTCGTGAAATCTATACATTACCTTCAGTTGCACTCCAAAGAGGTATACGAGATATTTTACCCACACCAAACCAAATCCATCAGCACTGCACGACATCACAACCCATTCCATATATGAACATCATATAACATGATGTTCCTCAGAAAACTGTTTTGGACTGAACAATGCAAGAAGTAAAAGCAGACATACACACACAAAAAAAAGACTGCCAAAGGAAGTAACCTTGTGCTTATGCTACCTAACACCAATACTGATGATCAATGAAATAATTCCATACTTTCCTGTACGAAGGACCTCCACTAAATCAAAGTAATAGTAACATCTGTGAAAGGAAAAAGAGCCAGACAGAACAGTCTATCTACCTCCACTCTTTTCTATGATAACCTTTTTTGAAAGCCAGGAAAGCTTTTAAACCAAAAGAGTCAGGCATTATATGAATTGACCCCAAATACATATTTTTTTTTCTTTAAACTTACAAGAAAGTCCAAGCAATTTGGTCAGACAAAGGAGAAATTAACAACAATGTCCAGGACTTTCTCCTGCTAACTGTATCCTTGCAGGCACCTATTTTGCTTTCAGTGAAATTAATTATTTTCTAGATGGCAAAACATTTCTGCCTTGCTCACCTGTGTTCCATAGACAATCTTTACATTACTGTTGGTCAGCAAACCTGGATTCTCAGTTCACAAGCCAATCTCTGCCTCTCCTCTCTGTCTTCAGTGGAGTTCCTTGAATCTTCTTGCACTTTTGAGTGCTCAGCTGAATCCCAGGTGAGCACAACCTCTGAGTTGCACTCATTCTTTCTCCAGAGAATTGACCCCATGCAGTCTTTTTCAAAGAACATAACTGATCCTTACCAAAGGTAATAAATAAATAAACAAACACATTTAATACTGTTACAATATATCCTCCAAGATCTCAAAGAACTATTTCAAAAATAACATATGTGACCACTCAGCTAAAATTTGAAGCATGATATGCTTTTTTAGATCTACATAAAAATTCAAGGATGGAAAACTTCAATGAAGGTCTCTAGACGTACACAGACAAAAAAGAAACAGATAAAAGTATTAATAGAATGTGATACTGCCCACTGTCCAAATTCAGGCTACACTTGTGTTACTAAAGCAAAGCCGGCCATTGCTCAGTAAGGTTATTGCCTGGAGTAAAATATTCAGAACCTTAAACTCAGAAGACCTAACACAACATCAGCCTCTGCTGTACTCCATCATTTGTCATATGCAGATGCTGTGGGAAAGATGCTGTACAATCTTTTGAATGAATGTAGTGCTAAGACTGGAGCAGTGAGCATTAGCAGATGCATTAGAAGACTTTTTGAGAACAATCTAAATGTTTGAATGGACAGAGTGGTCAGGCAGAAGGAGGTTGCAAAGGCATTCCCTACGAGAACACTTTGCAACTAAACAAACTAAAGAAACTAAAATCACAAATGGCTTCCAAGATGAGAATACAGATTGCACCATAAACTTTGGAAAAATAGCGTTATAGTAGAAAGACGCAAGAAGAACATAATGAATGCAACAGGAGCACTTAAATATGATTTCCACTGGCTACTGCTAGTTCCAAGAAAACAGAGCTCGAGTTATGTGCTCATGTACCTCCTCACTTCCTCATCAAGCATTTGCTGAACTCATTATCCTGGGAGA
>VZSV01000041.1:3477969-3491999 GCA_013398735.1 Nothocercus julius
TGTTCAGAAAAATGTACCTTTCCATCAAGAATCAGATACTTGCTTAGGACATTTTTTGCCATGTATAGAGCAGTGTGTCAAGGAAAAGAGAGGGCAGAATCTCACTGACAAGGTAAGCATGTGTATATTGACAGTGTTTTTAATATGCAATTAGGCAACCAAGAACAGGAAAAGCAAAGTATATCATTCTTTTTGATAAATGTCTTCTTTATAAAGAGTAGTATTAAAATTGTTTGCTTTTTGCTATTTAAACTACTTCCACATAAAGGAATACAACCTTTGGAAATATCACTTAAAATTCTTTGAATTCTAAATGTTAAAAAAGTGATTTTAAAAAGCATGGTTGTTCTTCATGCACAAAAATCTTGCATTAGAGAGTGCTTTAAATCTTAGTTTTTCTGACAGTTAGTGCCAGAGACGACATATGCAGCTGGTGAAATAGAAGAAAAGACTCCAGAAAAACAACTTGTAAATGTTTTACTATGAAATGCTACTGTATACCTTTTCTTTACTCTTGTATATTCACTATACATTTATGTAAGGTTCACATTAAATCAGATCAAGGACAACACTCTCTAATTCTTCTCATTGTGAGGCCCCTTCTGAAAGTACCACTTCCATACATGTGTATATCGTTATTCCTATTCAACCTATTTAAAATAGCTTCTCATAAAAATAGTAATCCTTCCTCTTTTCATGGAATAGAAGTTTAATAGCAGCTTTTTTTTTTTTTTTTAATTTTAGTTAGATAGTGTTAGTACTTTAGTATTTTTAACCAAGAGACTTATCTTATGCCTGGAAATTTCACTGTTTAAGAAAAGAAGTGAAGCTGATGAGTGAGCATGCCATCTTGTGCTTTTACATATTTGCAGAAGAACACTGATCATCCAGCTGCAGAGCCTGAATACCATTTTCCACTGCGAGACAGTTACTTTGCCAACAAATACTTCTCTAGGTTCACTAAGAATTACATGCCCTCTGAGACTTTAATTCCTATGATTTCTCTATGCTAGAGATAATTCATGCAGCAGTTCTGAAAACAAGACTGTCTTACTTTGGACTATGTATTTTTGCTTAAATTGACTTGATACAATTCTTAGGTGAGAAGGTATATATTGCTGTCTGTATTTCAGACGCATTCATATGCATTACATCTGGACGTGAGCCAAATTCAGTGGCTTTTAATATACAACTTTGGAATAAAATCTGATTAACTTACTCACATAGCCCAGACTTGAAAACACACAGATGTAGGTCCAAGAGGGCATTTTTGCACGATGTAGGATTCACTAGCGAAGAGAGAGGGACAAGGCTACATTTGTCTGCCTTTATTTTTGTCAAAATAGAGATAATATTCTTAGACTTTTTCATTTGTGATCACATTTATACAACATACTTCTTCATTAATAGTTAACCATACCAGCTCCTTTATTTCCTTTCTTTAGGCAGACTTAGCATATGTAAAACAGCTCAGAGCATATTGCAAATCAACATGAAAACCTATCCTGCAAAATAAGGATCATCACAGGAGATCTAGTTCGCTAGCTCCTTGACATGAAAGTTTTTGGTTTTTTGTTTGTTTTTTTCTTAGTTCATTCCCTGACATAGATACACACAAATACACACAAGGAAGAGAAATCTTTCTTGTTCTGTCAGGTATACGTCCGAACTGATAAACACACTTTCCATAAGGAATGATACAAACGGAAGAAAGTAAGAAACAGATCCATTGGTAGGATACAGGAAAACAGTGTTGAGTTGCAGTTCCCTCAAGGATAGGTGAGAAGGCTGATCAAAGGATAGTCTGCAAGTTTCTCCTCTGAAAGATCTTTCTGTGGTTGCCAAAATTCTCATATTTCCTAATTCTTCTGAACAGTTTTGATGACCATATGACTCTTAACACTGTTATAAAAATGATGACATTAAGACACAGATACAGCTGCTGGCATAGTACTCAGTTCAAGTTATTGCTCTTTAATAAATGCCTTACCTGTCTTATTCTTTCTCCTTCTTTATTTCTCTCTCTCGCTCTCAGGATAGAAAGAATCCAAATGAGAGAAAGTGTCTGATTTTAGTATACAACTTCTATTTTTTTCAAAAAAAAACACATCTGGAACAAAACATTAGAGCATCTACTTGCAAAGCCACAGCGCTTACTAAAGTATTTAAATATTACTGATCAAGAACTGACATTTTCAGTGACTTCTCCTCCTACACATAAAAAGTTTTAGAAACAAATTCATTTCCTGAAATATATTTTCATTAACCAGTTAACTACATTTACTTCTCAGAGCAGGACAATCTTACTCTAAGTGTGAGGAAATCTAGTTACTGTCTTTAATGGCAGAAATTTCAGAAGTTTTTCAGAAGTCTGCTCACATACTCCACATTGGATCAATGAGGACTGTGCAATGAGACCACAAACGTCCTCTCAACTGAACTTAGAACTCAGTATTTTAGGACTGCAGACTGGAAGGAAGTTTTGCTACCTTCAAGTGTAAACAAATCCATGACCGTACAACTGCAATACTGCAAGGCATTATGGTAAAGTCTGAGGGACGTCACAGGTTTGGGCATTATAGCATACTCCAAGAGGATATGTCATGAAAGGTTTAAATATGAAATACATCAAAGCTTCACAATTAAAAATTTATTCAGGAATTCCTTTAACTTAAGCAGGCACTGCAAAAAGTTGTTATTAATTCCACGGGCCAAGCTTTGCCTGGGTTCTGTCAAAAAGTTACCAAGAAAGAACCCATCACATTTATACCATACACTACAGTTAAAAATACTAAACAAATTAAACATAACCTCACAGAAGAACAATAGTCATAAGCTATAATGGGTTTGAATAGTCACTTCCATATTAAATTAGCCACATATCTCATCATGCTGGGATGCAAATGCTGAACAAAAATTGTTTCCTTAATTTGTACAAGAACTGTGTATCTACAAGTTTTTCTTATAGTCTTTGTGACTACTGATTGAGAGAAATAAGATTTTTTTACTTCATACAGTGGGTATCATTTAAAATTAACAAATACCAGACCTCAGCCTCAGCTTAAACCTTTGTCTGTAAGTAAACAAATATATATTTTTTAAATGATACTCTACATATACATACTTGACCTACTGGACAAAGTTTTCAGGTCAAAATATCTCCCTTGAACATCTTTATTTAATCTCCTCACAATCTAATAGAAGGTGCACATGTTTATGTGAAGGTAATTACATACCTAATTTACAGTCAAGCTGCAAAAAGACATTGTCTTAACCTTTTAAGAAAATGTGGGGGACTTATCCATATCTGTCATGTTATTTTCACATAATCATGTCCTACCTAGAACTCTCTTATTTTTGCTATTTTGAAAGGTTTTCTATTTAAAGTACTACTTAAGTAACATTACACCAGGACAGAAACAGCTGTCATTTAACAACTGATCTCCTTTCAGTTTTCACTCAGAATCATGTAATGTTGCTTGTTACATGCTGAAATTTGCCATATCGTAAGGGGATGTGGACAAGAAATGCTACACCACAAAGACTTTCAAATCTGTCTGTGTCAGCTGGTGACTGACCAGGCAAATTACACAGCCAGATAGACCTCAAGTTCCTGTAAACTACTTTTTCTTTCTTCAAGTAATATATTCATTTCAGTGGTGTGATTATATGCCTTTATTTTATAACAATTCCTTGAGGTTTTGTAAAGCTCGAAGTAGCATATATAGAAAACATTTTTGGTTTCGTATCCAAGAGTTTTGTTTGCATCAGCAAATCAGAAGATTTTGGGCCTTGCCTTCCAAGCTACTTTGTCATTAGGAGGATTAGGGGTTAGTGAATAACTTTTATCCTGGGATTTTTGCGGACTGTGCCACCAATTTTATTTCAAGAAGGTGAAACACAGACTCAGATACAAACGTAGTTGAAAGGATTTTGCTCACTAGTTAAGAGATATTACAAGTGTGATTTTATCACTATGAATGTAGTTTGTTGTTAAATAGTTTTTATGCATACAGATGTGAGTATCTGCTTTTCCATTATGAAAGCATCAGGAACATCAAATCAATAAACCCTGTTGGACAATGTCATAAAAGATTAGAGATGCTTGTTGTTATATTAGAGAACAATTAGAGCTTTCATAATTTAAACTAATTAACACTGTTTTAGTGTGATTTTAAATGTCTACACAACTGTCAATAATAGCTCTCAACAGAAAAATAAATACATCCAAGGACTAGCACCAAGAAGCAAAGCTAACCAACTTTGAAATGAAAATTTACAGATGATACGCATTATTACAGGCCTTCTGTAATTCTAACCACCTACTTCACTTTATTACATAAGAACTCAGTGAATAATTTTGAAAGATTATTTTGAGGTGGTTACCACTTTTCATTAGTATTACTTCAAATTATTTCATTCTATTTTGGGTAAGTTAAATTTTTAAGCTTTTTTAAAGTTATTTTTAAGATTCCAAAACAAAAGGCAATTTTAAGTCACAGCATTCACATTTGTTCTGAAATGCTGACATATACTTTGGATGTGATCAAAAAATTAATAGAAACTGAGTTTTTACTGTCTCAATTCTGATGAACCTGCCTTTTCCAACTGAAAAACACATATAATGTTCAAGAATTCCTAACTGGCTATAATCATGACCGCCCCATGCCAGAAAATACAATGCTTTCTTTAGATCAGCATCTAAAAAGACATTCAGGAACAGCAGTTCTACTTTATTTCCTGTAAGTCATGCAGCAGGAACAAGCCTAAGGCACTGGGTCAGCCACCTCTGGCTGGGCAACACCTCTGAACTCTACAGAGCCAGGAATATGTGAGAAGATCTTCCAGGTGGTGAAGGCACCTCAGTATATTCAAGCATGCTTTTCCACCAGGACTGCCTCATGGCTACACTCCAGACCTGAAAGGCTTTGTCCATCAAAGCATACCATGAATGATAAACTTTGAGTTTGTCATTTTTCATCCAGCAGAGTGAGGTACGCATTTACCATACTCTAGCTGTTTTCCTTTCTCTCTCACAGTTATTACAGAACTGAAGCTGAATTGCCTTGGGTGATTGGTAACTTCAGCAGCAAAACCTAACTCTCTGCCTTGAGCAATGCCTGTTCTTTGAGCTGAAGAAAGATTTGTTCCACAGATAAATATTCACAAGAACTTTAATCTAGCTAACCAAGCTGAAAGAGACATAAAGTCTTCTGAACAAACTTCAACATGGTCTCTAGGTGTCCACCACACATTCTGGGTACTGTTGCTCAATTTCTGTTTCATGAAAAAAAAAAAAAATCCCACGTCTATGCTAGGTGCTAGGACTGTTAGCCTTTCTGCCTACTAGAAGAGATTTGCCTACACATAGCTTCCAGCATAATTTAGCATAATTTTACACATAGAAAGATCTGTAATGCTTCATAAAGAGGTTAGCAGAAGACCGCTATCCAATTTCCAATGTAGGTAGATACAACAGACTAGAACTCAGTATTAGTCATCCCCAGCCTTTCAAAATCACATTCCAGATCTCCAGGAATGACGAGGTAAAATTAATATGGATTGTTTTTTATTAGCATCCCTTCCTTAAAACCACAGGGTTTCACACGTTTAACATACTCTCCACAATCATGACAACAGGAAACTTATTTTAATGGAAGATGAGAATTCACTCAGTTACACAAGGGGGAGCTTAGGAAAAAAAAAAAAAAAAAAAAAAAAAAAAAAAAAAAAAAAAAAAAAAATATCCAGAGAATTGTTCTAAAATTTATGATAACTGGCAACACTGATGTATTTTAACGAAGATGATTGAACAACTTGTTCCTTGCAACTGAATGACTACACGCAGTTAAAAAGATTTTACTACTCACCCAAAAGACAGGTGATATGTCTCTTATATGAAAAGCTGAAGAAAAATTCCAAAGTTTATGAATGTATACATTTACTCTTCTGTTGAGGTCATTACAGGAACATGGGGACTAATATACACATAGAATAAGAACAAACCAGAATGCAGAGTTTTACAGAGAGAAATAACAACTATATTCTCTATGAAATTCATTTTCTAAGAAATATGTCACAAATAACAACAGGTCTTTTTACTAATGCTGCATTATCACTGGCTGATGAAGTAATCATTAATTCCCCCTTCCTCTTCAAATGCCTTGCACTGAAGTCATTATCACTTTTTTAAACCATGAGCTCGTTTTATTTTCTTTCCTGAGAGGACTGCATGGACTACAAGAGATCCATCTATCCCACGTGAAAAAGAACTATGTGTATGAAATGAGCATTAAAATTCAAGCTGTCAAGCTTTCAAAAGTTAGGGCTTACCAAAGCTAGGACTGAGTCTACAACCTTAATTATGCTTCCTAACGTACGTATATTTATACATAAAACACTGCAGTACAGTCTCTACCTTTATGCCTTTAACTTATGCTTTCAAGTATGGTGTCAGTACATGACCATGCATTGTCACATACATGCCAAATAACACTTTTATAGAAGAAACACAAGAAATGCTTTTTATACAAAAGTCTCTCTATAAGCTGTGGTTTCTTATTCTGGAACTTCAGAGCGCTTCCAAAAAAGCCAACAAAGATTTATGTTAATTCCATTTCTGCATCTGTGTGCTGAGACCCAACTGGAATTGCCAGATCTACTGTAAAGCTTCCTATTTTGAACTATTTCCTGTTTAGACGTCCAGTCCAACCCAGGTCTACAATGCAAGCCATGGTGGAATGGCTTCACCTGGCAGCTTGCCAGTTTTACTCTCACTGATGTGGAGAAAAAATATGTGAATATACATTTGATACTATTGTTATCAACGCTGATCAGATGCAATTAAGTGTGGATGTGCTTACCTGTTCTGAAATTTTATCAGCAGCTGAAGGATAACTATAAATTAATGGCATTTATATAACATAATAACATCTGGAGGAGCAGCCATAAAACTGTATGAAGACTTAAGAAAAAGTAATTTTCCATGCTAAATATTAGGTTGGTATGGCATTAAAATCATCTGTGTTAGTCATACACCCCAAGAAGACCTCTTCTTTCAGAGTCTTCCCTGTCTCTGTGAGTACAGTCATTTACTACTCTCACCACCAAAATTTGCAGGGCAAAGTAAGCAAAAAGATCTAAGTTAATCAGTTTCATAAGGACACCATGTTTTTCAGAAGAAAATCATATTTTATTCCTGGTATAACTGTGAGAAAATACTATGGCTGACTTTTTTTTTCATTTAGTCTTTAATAGCTGAAAATGTCCATGATTTTCTTAAAAAAAAATTATTCATGGAATAAACTGTTAGCGCATGAATGGTCAACACATGAATTTTTGGTTGGTTGGTTGGTGGGTTTATTCAGTGTAAGCCAAACACTGTCACATGTAAGCTTCTCTACGGGTGTATGAGTCCACATTTTGGGATCTCTTTCATTTGTTGCGTTTTAGGATTTTTTTGTTTGTTTGGTTGATTGGTTTGGTTTTGGAGGTTAACAGGGAAACCAGCTGAAGCTTAAGAGAACTATTGTAATATTTTTCTACCACATCTTGGAAGCTTAGAAATCCATCCTGAAAACCAATTATTGCTTTTGTCTAATCTCAAAGAACAAATATATGCGTGCATGTATAAGTGCTTTGATTTCCTTAATTTATGCTTTACTAAAAATGCCTATTACTGCCCCTATATAGGCTCTTTAGAGGTAGATGGATTCAAAGAATTATTAATCACAATGATGCAATAATTCGCCATTACGGGATATGCAAGTCCATAAGCTACAAACTGCTAGACATTTCACATGGAAAAATATTACTTTATGCTTTCACTGAATACCTGAATTAGCATGGCATTTACCATTGCCTCATGTCAAAGATCAAGATTCAGGGCTTGCTGGATTGTTTCTTCATCATTGAGACTCCTATACCCCAGAAAGATGGTACATTGGGTGAAATTCTGTATTTAAAGTGTATTTAAAGTGACAATGACTTTGTCATAAGCATACTTGAGACAGGGATGTCACAGAAACTATCTAGCCAAGAACAATACGGGAAAAGGAAAAAGGAAAATCTCAAATGTATTTCTGTGGAAAATATATATGTTTTACAAGTTTTTTGTTAAGCATGTAATTCAGTTTTATGTGTGACTCATAACTGATGAACTATTGGCTGTTCTTCATTTCTGCATGAATTCTTCTCAGTTATAATATTTTTAAGAGTTTCCTATCTTGTTCCAGTATATTAAGCCATGACAGCACTGTCTCCGGGTATAATTTTTCTTTCAGTATCAGCTTATATATTTCAATATGCTTTTACATCCCCTATTCAATTCAGACCGTTTGTAGTTCCTCACAAAAATGTTTGCTTTTTTTCTTCAAAAATAGATCCTTTTAAAAAATGCACAGCTGATGACAATATATACAAGGAACTCAATAATGTTCCTATGAAATAAAACTGAAAATGGATAATAGCACTACCATTTCAATATTTTAAATGCATATAGCATTGAATTTGTGCAAGTGATCACAAAGTTTATTGCTTCAAGGATAATATCAAGTTTATCAAGTTTACAGTTTAGAAGAATATTATTCTGTCACCATAAAACTCATCCTTATTCTTGAAAGTCAAGATGCTAGTTCATATGCTCGATTCTGTCTTTCACGGTGCTCTTAATTCCCCTGACCTGACCATGAAAGCTGAGACTGCTCAAGAGCTTAGAAGAAATCACACCATTTTTGTTTAGTTTACTTAGCTTTAAACAGTAAAATGTGACATTGTAGACCTGGGAGCATTACAACTATAAAACTTTCCTACACTTCTGCAGCAGCAGAACACAAGCAGGGCTGGGAAAAAAATGGAAGAACAAACCTACTAATTCCCTTCCCAATTAAAGTGTTTAAACACTTTAGAATTACTTGGAAGAACAAGACATTAAAATAAAATTAAACTAAAAATTAAATCCTTACAAACATTTCCCAGAAACAGGGTGATGGAAGGAAAAAAAAAAAAATACAACATCATTTACAATTCTGTCTTAGAAGTTCATCTTACTAACTGTTGCTAAACATAAAGCAAGGCCAATTATGAAAGAGAAACTTACGAACCAGTGCTGCTGGTAGAATTCTTAAAAAGCCTAATCCTCAAGTACCTGAATGGTTCTTTGTGTTTTCGTACATGCCTGATAAGTAAAGCAGCCACAGTATAGCAGGCTAACTATACCTGCCTATGAAGCTACTTTGCTCATTAACATCTGCTACTAATAAAACCACTTGAGCAGATTACCACCCAACAGGTGTTCTTAATCTACCCGCTATATAAGCAGAGTGACAGCTATCACTAGCAATGCCACTCTCTCCTAGCTCTCTGCACTTTACATGTGTAGCATGTTAAGTATGAGGAAGGTATGTGCATACAATGGTTGAACTTTGACCACATCAGGGCATCTCACATAATAGAACAAAAAGTATTCCAGTTGATGTAACCAAGTATATTCTCAATTTATTAGCAGATGCTGTCACACACATTATTTACTGCTGTATCATCACAGTACAAAAGGCTTAGATCAACTCTGGATTAATGCTTGACAGTGACAGCTTAATTCTTTTCATCTGCTGTATATTCCCCATTACTGCTAATTTTAGATGCTATTGATATTTACACTGGGAGCTGACAGTGAGCTTCTACCTTAGTGGTGATTATCCAAAAACAAAATCAAGATGTTTAAATTGTAGTGGAAATGACTGATGATTATTTTGACCATGCTCTTTGCACAGATGAAGTATTTCAAGATAGAATTAATATTTTGCATTTAGACCACCTTTGGGCTAAGTTTCTCTCCAAGCTTTGTAAATCCAGAAAGCTGTGCATAGGAAATGTCATAGTTATAAGCTGAGACCATGCCCAGAGTGTGTACTTCCTTGTGAAGCAGGCAGTCATGTCACTCAAATCAGAATTGCACTCTCAGCTATTTGAGTTTGTAAGAATCTATCAAGAAGCAGTCTTTAGCTTGATTACACTCACAGGCATTTGACTCAATCTCCATGCTGAACACAGCCCCTGCAGGAACCTTTGTTTATAGACTTACGTGTCAAATGAGAACAACACTGTTGGCTTAGATGACTGTGGACATTATTAGGCTGTTGCTATTGCTCTACTTACGGAAGAATACAAATTCTCTGCTCACTGAATGAAGCTAAAAATGATGAGGATAACTCCAGATGACACTAACATATCATTAAATATGTACCTTTTCTTAATCACTCTCCTGTGATAGTAACAGAAGAGTACCTGACATGCTCAAGACATGCAAATAACTTTGACACAACTTGGGTAAGAGAGTGGAGGCAAGAGAAAAGTTCAAACATTTAGTCTTACCTATTTGCACTAAGAAACAAGGTTTTCCTACTCACTGAATTTAGGGGAGAACCAAGTCTGAGTAGCAAAACAGTTCAGCTAATAGGGAACTGCATTCCAGCATGTGAGTTACCAAGTCTGTTTTTAATTGCCACATGTGCTATCCATTATCACCTAGCTGTTCATATGCTCATATTCACTGCAAGCTCATTTTTTTTCATAACCAGTAATTGTTTGCAGTTAAATATATTTGAAACAGTATGCAAACTTTTCAGAATTAGATATAAATTACTAAAATCAAGCTTTCAATGGCTTTGTCTGAAGAGGGAGGGTGTCTGTGAAAACGCTAAAGAGCATTTTGAGAAGTGCAAACATAACTACACTAGGAAGGAAGACCATGGTCAACTTCTGTCTAAAAGACAAGTATGACAGTTGTAAAAGAAGTTACAGCATGAGCTATTCAGAGCAGTAAGGTCATAGATCATTTTATAAGGGAATTTTCCAGTGACTGACAGCTTCTCCATCTATCTGACTTCAAAAATTTTAACATGTTCTGAAATGATGAAAGAGCAGTAAGTTTTCTGTACGATAAGTGGGGCTATTATGAATGTAAATCATGTGTGTAAGTATGTTTTGCTTTGTGTTGCAAGGAAAACATACTTAAGCAGACTTGAAAGATGCTTCACATCTGTGCATGACCTATTTGTTCACAATCTCACTCTCCTTCATCAAGCTGTTAGTTATGACTGTAGTATAATTCAACACTGTTGGAAGGGAACTGAAAAGTTAGCCATGGGGAATGCATTTGCATTGTCTGTGGAGCTAGTTACTCGAAAATAAATGTTTTAATAGGGCTCTGGTAGCAGACCTGGTGCAATTATCAGTTTCAAATATGTAACACTGTGACCTTTCCCTGATGTATCATGGCATGGCTGTCATGTATTTCACCACCAACATTCAGAACATTTCAGACTAACTTTGCTTTTTTGTGATAGAAAAACAAGGCAGAGGAGGGGATTTCTGTAGGATTCAGCTTTGTAATATGGGAGAAAAAGAGGCAAGTGAACCTCAGTTGTGCTGTCGGGGTGTCCTGAACAGTATCAGTCATGTTACAAACCATAGTGGTAGTACAGGTAAAAATAAAAGGAGATAATTTTGCATGTCAGTTTGATTACTCTCTCTGGTCAGAGCTTCCTTTTTCACTTAAATGCCAGTTTTGTTTGACCACTCATATTGCTGAGAAAACAAATTCAAACTTTTCAAATTAGCAAGTGAAAAGAAATCAGAGGTTATAGCTCAAAAGTCTACAAGGATACCAGAAACTTCACAGAATCATAGAATCACAGAATGCTTAAGGTTGGAAGGGACCTCTGGAGATCATCTAGTCCAACCCCCCTGTCCCAACTTAAGTCCCAACTTAAGTCCCAACTTACAGGAAGATAACTGAAAAATCACCCTTTTAAACCAAAGAAAACAAATCTTACTTGAAAAACATTTTTTTTATTATTATTAATGGGCTTAAGCAGAAGTGCTTATAGATATAACTGACACAGCAGACAGACAAAGCCTGCTGCAGTATGGTAAGCAAATGCAGAATTTCTGACAGGAAGAAAATGTCACTATAACACACTTTATGTGATGATATAGTTGTTTATCACAGATAGAGGGCTTTTTAGATAGTCCATTCAGTGATCTACACACCTTGAAATCTGGCTATTGTTCTTCAATGGTACCTTTAAAGTTAAGAAAATGCTCTCTTCTTGTGGTTGCAGTGAAACACCTACTTTCCGCCAGTACATTTTATGATCCATATAGTCTGCCTCTCTCTGTGTCACAAAATCCTATAATTTTATGACTATTGGAGCAACCAGAACGTTACTTTTCCCTCGTCTTCCCTCGGCACTTACGGTCTGACCTTTCCACCCCATCTTGGCCATCCCAGTGATGCCAGAAGGTGGTCCCAGCAGTGCTCGGACTCCCATCCTGAGCCCAAGGTCACATCCAGGGCCAGGCTCTGCTCCACAGAGGCGGCTCAGAGGTCAGCCAGGTCTGCAGGCCAAGCTGCACCTTCATCAGCATTTTAGCAGTGCTGAGATAAGGTATCCTGCTAAAAGGTGGGCGCAAGTCTGGTTCCAACCTCATGTGATTGTAAAACCTCAATCACATTTCTTTTCAAATTGTGTTTTTAGAGATAACAAGGTAAGACCTCTGGCTTCAGTGATGCTGGCCAGGGATCCAGCCTTTTGCATTGAGCTATACTGTTCCTCTTAGTGTAGCAACATCCTGTTCCACAGTCTGCTTCAGCTCCTTCTGGCCTTGCTCATGCATTGAAAGGCTCCTAGTGTCTGACGGGAAAACATACGAAACTTCTTTCTAAAAGTCTTTCTGCATTAGGCACAATGTTACCACTCCTAAGGTTTTTGGAACCATCTCACTGATACACTTTATATTATTGCCCTTCCACACCTACTTGAGGGAAAAATTCTGGGATATGAATGTAATGTCGCTGTCAAGTAACATGAGAAATTCAGAAAAGAAAGCTGCTTACCTTTACTGTATTCTTCTGGATTAAAAGGGTTTTCTAAAAAGTTCTAGCACAAAGTGCTGCCTGAGCGCTAACACAGTACTTATAATGATACATCTTAAATATATTTTTGTAAGCTATAATGAAGATGAAGTCATTTGTTCTGTTAGCTTTTCTTAAAAACTTAGGATTACAAAGGAGAAGACATATTTTAGTTGGCAATTTATTCCTAAAGAACTAAGGTTATTTGAACATAGGTATGCCTCAGTTCAAAGGAAAATCCTTAAAATAATTATATGTATATTTAAGACTTTTAAATATACATACTCGGACATGTACTGTAAGGGTAATTGACTGCAAAGGGCTTTTCTTCATGTTTTTTTCCCTACTTACATAATTCAGAAGTAGCACCAATAGCAGTACTTATAGTACAGGCAATTTAATACTAGATAGTGTATTTAGTGTATTTATATGGTTACTTCACTGCAGACTGAAAATCACAAAAATTACAGTATCTGTTTGTGTATACATCTAGTACAAATTTACCACCTTTTCCTCAATTACTGCTATGTATAAAGTATAAGAAAATATTTACTGTACTAGAGAGGCTTACTTCTTTTTAGATACAGGATCCATCAACGGGTGCACAAACAAGAGGTCATTTCTAAAACGGGTCCACATAGAGAGGGGAAATGGTCTCGAATTGATATTAGTAGATTAGAAATCAGGGAACTTGGACTCGGCTGCTGAATTAATACATTTTCCTCTGCCTCACGTGGATTATTTACTTTACAGATGACGAATCAGTGCACGGCAACCAATTAGAGGTATTAAAAGAGGTGGACTTCATACAGAGCAGCATACGAATCAGCTCACTAATGACAGTGAAAAACTATGACAATGTAGGGGCAAGATTCCCTTGATAAAGCCATAGTGTACGTTCCCTCCTTTCCTTCCTGCCTTCCTTCCTTCCTGCCTGCCTGCCTCCCTCCTTCCCTCCTTCCTTCCTTTCCTCCTTCCTTCCTCCCTCCCTTCCTCCTTAAGGTTGGCAGGGACCTCTAGAGATCATCTAGTCCAACCCCCCTGCACACGCAGGGTCACCTACAGCAGGTGGCTCAGGACTGCGTCCAAGCGGGTTGGGAAGATCTCCAGAGAA
>VZSV01000041.1:3492843-3510692 GCA_013398735.1 Nothocercus julius
GACTGACCCCTGGGGGACACCGCTAACTACAGGCCTCCAACTAGACTCTGCAGCATTGATCACAACCCTCTGGGCTCTGCCATCCAGCCAATTCCTAATCCACCTCACTGTCCACTCATCTATCCCACACTTCCAGAGCTAGCCCAGGAGGATGCTGTGAGGGACGGTGTCAAAAGCCTTGCTGAAGTCGAGGTAGATGACTCCCATAGCTCTCCCCTCATCTGTCTAGCCAGTCATTCCATCATAGAAGGCGATCAGGTTAGTCAAGCAGGATTTCCCCTTGGTGAATCTCTGCTGACTGCTCTAGAGCACCTTCTTGTCCTCCACATATTTGGAGACGACAGCCAGGATGAGCTGTTCCATCACCTTTCCAGGGATGGGGGTGAGGCTCACTGGCCTGTAGTTGCCTGGGTCCTCCTACTTGCCATTTTGAAGGCTGGCATGACAGTTTTGATAGCCAGCTTCTTAAAATGCTAGTGCTAGAACTAATGTTTCTTTGTCTTCCTTTATTAATGACAGCCTGTACTTATTCTAAGGCTAAATCTTAAATAGCAAATTTAGACATGAGACATTTAGACTTTTTATTTCTAAAAGCAAAATTTAAATTATCCATTAAAAAGATCTAATAAGGAATATTCCTTACTTTTACTAATCGTTAGAAGTTTTTTTTTACATACATGCTTCTCAATTAATCTTCTCAAACCCAGCTGTAATTGCATTGTTAAGTAAATAATTTTGTAATTTATTTTTAGTTAAGTAGAAAGATATAACAGACTTTTTTTTTCTGGATAATCTTGAAGATGGAAAAACTGTTTTTTTACTAACAGATATCCATTGTTATGTTTTTAATAGTTATACAGAAATAAATGTATACAGTATATTAAAGAGATCATCAGAACTGTGCTCTACATTTAATGCTTAATCAAAGGTGAAATGTATTCATTTTAGTTAGTGAAATAACCTTTTTTTTTTCATGTATTGATAATTTTATCAAGTCCTACATTATTTTTGAATTTTGACTTTAATCCAGTCAGTAAGCAACATACCACTAGGAGAAGTGTAAATGACAGCTCTCTGGCAGAACTCATCTGCTTGATAAGTTCTGGTCAGATTTAGATCTTTCCTGCAGAATTTGTACCCCTCTTGCTGCTTCCTGAACTAGTGAGCATGATGGGGAAGAGGTGATGCTGGTACAGCTTCCACATGTTTTACTCAAATTCAACCTCCTTACTAGATTTCTGGAACCAGTGGCAGTCAGTTTGCTCCACAGCAGCTTGCCGTGACTTGTACAGTACTGTCCTGCTACAAAATGAATTCAGACCTGGTAAATTAAGGTCACTGCCCACCAGCTCAGTTTTCGTAGAACTGCTTGGTAATCCACAAAGATATGGTCCAATGTACAGTGTATTCCACCATGAAAAGAAAGCTAACTTTTTAAAAACATGAGCGTATGTGATTCTCTTGATGATCAAGAAAGGTGAAAGTTTACTATGAACACATAACATCATCATACTGTATTATGTTTTACCAACATGTCATATGATATATTTTAAACCTGTGACAAAACAGAAAAACATATGAAACAGGAACTGCTTTTTTTTTTTTTTTTTTTTTTTAATATGGAAACATATCTTCCATTTGCCTTAGTTTTCATTTTAGTCCTATTGCACAGTGTATCCATGGTATTTTAAGCTATATATTATTTGCCTTTTCTAAGAAAAATCTTTGCAGGATATTTTATTTTATACTACATTTCCTAGTTGCTAAATTAGCTATTCTTTGCAATTTTCATAATTGAGACAGGTAATCAAGCAAAGTCTGTTTTTAGTAGACACTTCAGACATGGACTTTCTCAATCCTCGTGAAGGGAATTAGTCTATGGAATTTATCAGATGTAGAGTGGAACCTGTCATTATCATTACATAGAAAAAAGAATTACAGTAAATTTATGAAGTTTGAGATGTTTCAGCAAACTATGTGAATTTCTTCCAGATTATCTCATTCTGGAGAGTTTTCTGCATATTTTATCAAAGGAAAGGCCTGAAAAAATGCTGAATTTATACAGTGCATGCTATGTCCTCTAATTTTTGACAGATAGCCCGTCCCACTGATCTGTGTCCCAAGGGGAAGGAGAAGGAAAAGGGAGAGAGCAGAGATATCCCCAACCCACCCACGCCCACCTGACTGCTGAAGACTTTGCTTTCAGTAATGCCTTCCCACTCCTCCTCAGAGTAAGTTTTCATTCTCTGTATTCAATTCTCACAAATAATTTTGCAAAATAAAAGGAAACCCACTTGTAGAACACAGAGACAGAAATCAAAGTCTTCTTTCACCATGGTTCATAGCTGTTTTAAGTTACCTGCAGGCCTGCAATATTTAAACCTGCAAGTCTGTAAAATCCGCCGCAGTTCTATACCATAACATGAATAATGTTCTTGCTGGATGGAGAAAATGCTAGTCTGCTGACATATCTGGATAAAAATGAGCGTTTGAAAACAAAAAGAAAAGGAAAATACACACATGAGATCAAAAAAAACAATAACTCATACTGGGACTTGTTCTGCAAACTGCCCTAAAGTAACTATATCTTTCCTTTTGAACACCTCAGCTTCAAAGCCTGAGAGTACCATGTGAGGCATTTAGCTTAAGAATTGGAGTGGTGAGGTTATGTGGACAGAGACTTCCCTGAGGCTCAGTCAGTCAAAGGAAATTAATCAGAAGCTTGCTTTTGGCAGGCCAGAATGTTTTAAAAATACATATATTCCTGTTTTCCAAGTATATTTGAGTTTGGGCTACAGTCTAAACTAACAGGGACAAATTCAGTGCCATGCAGCACTCTTTAATGGCACTTGTGGAATGTAGCAATCTGCTGGGAACTTCACTATCAATAGCTCCAAGTTAGACAACCAGATATGGAAGTCCATATGTCAGAAAAAGCAAAATAGTCAATATACAATTTCTGATTAGCTACTAAACCAAAAGGGACATGATGGGCCTGGTATAAAGAAGGAAAACGATGGTTTGTGAAGGACTCTGGTGTGATGACACAGAATAACTCTCTAAAGAAAAAGAGAAGTAAGGTTACACTGAAAAATAAATTTGGATTATATAAGATTCCAAGTGCTTTAACAACCTTAACCAAAATACTGTCTGGTAAAATGTTTATATACACCTATATTCCCACATCCCATTGATTTCTAGTAGAAAATTTTCACCTTTGAAAATGGAAGTTTGATACTTGGGATTTTTTAATCATTTCAGAGTTATTTTCCTATCCAGTTTTCCCAAGCTCATTCTGACTCATCCTATTGCTTGTACAGGACACAAGCTCAGTTTTGTAAGACAGTTTGTTACACAGTCTGCAATAGTGGTCCAGTTCTATTTACAGCTTCAAAACAGTCAGAATTCTTCATGTGTTGATTAGGCCCCTGTGTAAAGGTACATTGGTATTTTGTTATCTCAGAGTGTTAAAAAGTTCTACCTAAAAAAATAAAAGGTCTGTGTTTAGTGTACCTGTTACTTCCATTTTCAGCAAAAGACAGGTACAGTCAAAGATAAATATACTAACACCTTTTAAAAAGATCACTGCATTTTTCACTTTCTGACTCATGCTTGTATTGACTTCTGTTTCCTTTGCCAATAGAGATAACAAGAGCTTTTCATGTGAAGTACAACATACAGTAAACCTTACATACCACACAAGCCGGGGCATTTTAATTGTTTTTCAATAATAAAAACAGTTTGTGTTTCAGGTGGTATGAACTTTCAATCAAGTATCATATCAAAACAGTAAAAGAATAGCACAGCAAATCGGTCTGTTTTTCAGGCCTTGTTTTGCACTTGCAGTGAATTACCGAGATCCTTCATTCATATTTTACCTAAAAGCTAATTGCTGGTAGAAAGCTGAAGGCACAATGATGCTGATATGCTCACATTTTTGAGCATAAAAATATCTTATACAACTATTTCATAGTCAACTATGTGCTTGTTCCAGTGCATGCTTTGAATTATAATATATTGTGAACTGTGCATTCTTAATCCTGCATCAATGTTTAAGTCCTTTTTCTCTCTCTCAATACTTTCTCCATGATGCTTAGCTTCCTGTTGTCAGATGTGTTACCTCCCTGAAAGAATATTTATCCAATTAGGCAAATAAATGGAGAGGCTGCTACACTACTAAGCACAACTCATAACAGTACTTAAATAAGCCCCAAAGGACAATTTCAAAGGGTTTCTCCCACCCATTTTGAATTTTTTGAAATTTTGAAACAGTTTCAAAATTCATTTTCTGAAGTGATATAGCTACATTTGCTCACCACCTGGGAAATCATTTTTTTTGATAAAAAATGACATATGCTAGTTACATAATCAAAAAGTAGCCATAAGAATCCCAAGAGTTAAGATTATAGCACTTGATTTGACTGAACCATCTCTACCATCCCTTGTAGAGATAGTTGCCCAAAAATTCAAAGCTATAATCCAACTCCAGCTATAGCCAAGCTCTCTGAAGAACAATTTTAATGAACCTATCCCAGATTAAACAGGCACTGATGAAACCAATAACAGAACTGAGGGAACCACACTCTCAGAAAAGCATGAACTAGCTGCTCAGTGCCTCACTCAAGAAATGGTACTTGAGTCAATAACACTGAACGAAACGGTAGCTAGACTTATTGTAATATATTGTGTTCTGTCAAGCCCTGGAAAGACATGATAATTATTTAATTTGCTTATGATCTGTCTTTATGAAGATCGGGTTGTCCTCTAATTATTGCCAAAGTTAGATGATTTGCTAATTAAGAGAAAATATCTTCATACATTCATACACACAAAGCAATTTCCACACTAAGAGGTATTTGGTCAGTAACTCAGTATACAACCTCAGTCACAGGCCAAGTTGCCCAAAACAGCATGGACCATGGAAAGGTGATTTTATTAGGGAAAATACAATTACACAGCTATAACTATTCATGTGGTGGTCACAGCAGGCAATAAACTACTTCAGTTATTTCTGACTTGAATATAAAAAAGATCTTAAGAAAATAAGAATTAATATTCTTTTCCTCCTGAGACTGAAACCCAGATTTTCATTTTTCATCCATGTTTGAATACCTGTGTTCTTACACAGATACTTGTTTTTTAGCCACATTCATTTTTACACAAATCTGTTCTTACACAGATATCCATCTCAGGAGAGTGACTTCTAATATGGTCAGTCCCCTGAGGATAAGAAGACAGGTTTGTCTTCTGAAACAGATGGTTCAGAATGGGCAGAGAGCAAACAAAAGGCACAGCTCTGTACTACTTTTTAATATGAATTTAACAGAGGCTACACAATGCCCAATAAATTCAATCAAACAATCCTAGAAAGGTGGATTTTAATGCTGAATGATGAAAACCTCCTTTATACAGTCATCTCCCATTGGTGGTTACAAGAAGAGCATAAAAATTGTAGAATAATTTGAAACATTAGGATTGCCTTGAACCATTCCTTTAACATTGAGTTACAGGCCATACTCCACAAAGATAATCTTTCTTTGGTCATACACCAGTACTGACAATTGCATCAGCAGAGCCTGGGCAATCACACACACTTGAAGGCACCTGACTTCTGAGGCTTCAGCAGTCCTTGCTCTGCAAAACAGTGGGCTGTAACTATGGGTTCTGCTCACCCACTCTTCAGGCTATAGCAAGTAGATTTTAAGTGAAATGCAACATATCACTGTTGCCCAAAGCAAAGTAACAAAATGGTTATATTCTTGAGAGAAGATATATAAAATATTAGTCATCCTGATGTAATTTTAACAGGTAAAAATATCATCTTAATGAGCATTAATAAAGATGGATTATTCACAATATAGAAATAGTAATTTTTTTATCACTAGGCCTAATTTGGGACTACAGTGGGAGTGAGTGTAAGAACCTTTCCCTTTTAAGAAACTAAGAAGACAGAATATACTGGTTCTTATAGCTGTGAGGCAACAGTTATCTCAAAAATTTCAAAAAGTCAGTGTTTTTTTTTTTCCTGGTTTATGTCAGGAAACAAATATGATTATCTGAAATTGAAGCACAACAAGTTCAGATAAAGGATATGGGGATAGTATTCAGATTCATGTTCCTATGACTGTTATAAATCAACTCAATACCTGCATCATCAAGATACAGTATTAATCTGTTACTGGGTTGCAATTTAGGTAGATCAATCACAAAGATGCCAGAAGTTAGCCTTTGTTTGCAAAACTGGAGAGGCTGCCTTCCTAAACTTACCTAAAGAGAGAAAAATAGGCCTTTTCAGAAGAAAGTTCACAGTTCCTCAGAAGGGGAATTAACCTGACCGCTTTTGACTGACAAAAGAGATAGCTAAAATACATATCCTGTGCTTAAGAATTCAGGTGAGTGAATGAACTTTCCATTCCAGGAATATTCTAGGAAAGAGTTTCCTTTCTCAATACCAACAAGTTAAAGATTTAGTTGGTTATCAGCATAAGATTGCACGGGGAGCTTGAGAGGAGCAGCATCAAAGCTGTTGCTACTGCCACATCTCCTCAACTCACTACTTACTGTGGAAGTGATGCTCTCCTTCCTCCTTTTCTCACCACGAGACAGGGGAACTGTTTGGGATGACAAAAATCCGCAGAACGAAAAGCAAACACAAACTGATGCACACCTAGTATGTCGCCTTCCTCAGAGCTTAGCCTAACCAGTTCTTGATCTAAATGCCTTAGAATTGTAACCAAAGGTACTGGCTTCTTATATTTATCAAGAATATGAGAAAATAAGTCTCAAATATTTCACATGTTTGCACAAGCTATGAATTACCAAGAGTCTTCTCTATATCCATATTTGCCCATTCTGATTTTCTCATTTTCATGCTATCTGGACTCTAACAATTTTTCAACATTTTATAATTAAAGCATAATGTATATTATGCATATATAAACAGAGAAAAGGAGCTTATTTTTCTATAAACTGACAATACACTTTCACTGAGGTCTGGGAGTGGTAATACACTTTTACTGAAGTCAGTAAAAAAGGAAAATTAAATCATTAATAGATGTTAAAAATCAATTTCACTACTTCTGGCAAGTAAAGTCAGATACTACAAAAATGATGAATTTTTTGGCTCTTTCAATAAATTGATTTCATGAAATAAGGAGTGATAAGGGGGTTTTATAAAATAAAAAGGGTGTATATTATAAATAATAACACATGGCCCCAAATGAAATGTTCTTGTGATTGATCACATCAGCAGAATCCCTCAGGTGCCTTACAGCATAATCACACTGGGATCATCTGTTGTACTATCCATATGTTAACTAGCTAACTGCCTACTGAGGCAAATTTATAAAGCTAAGACTAATGAAACCAGTTTTGTTTGTTGGATTTATTTCTCACTGCAGAGATGATGTAAATGGATAGCAGCACATGGCATGTTTTCAAGGGAGCCAACCCTACCTAATTCAGAAATACAATTCTCTATATTTAAAGAATAGTTCTGATTTCACCTTTAGAATGTAATCTGCAGAAATAAAGCACAAGCCATAAAGCACTCACTTGTCAGCTCACAGTTACTTCAGCATGGTTCCCGAAAGGACTACATTTCAGAGCAGAGGGATGTAATGATTAACGCGGACTACACTGGCTCAAAGATAAGTGAATATGCTCAACTAGTGTTACCATTCAGTGCCCTAAAACAATTTGTGCAGCCCATGTAATGCAAAAGCACGATGCCAGATGCCCATATGGAAATACCAATAAAAGGTAAACTTACAGGACCCTCCCAACTATCAGGGCGGATATTTGTATCTAAACCTGTTATGGGAGCAACCTGGTTCCAACTCCCTGTGTCTGAGTCAGCACTTTGTTTTCACTTTTCAACAGTGAGTTTATGGATCTTGACTTTGCTGGCATTTGTTTCAGAGAGGAAAAGGAAAACTGGTCCATAAAGCTCCCAAAGGCCGAAAAGTAAAACCAGGAATGCTTGTGAGAAAATTAAAAGCAGACTGCTGGGTGGAATAACCAACCGGGGATACTGTAACTGATAGACTCCCTTCTTGCCAGGTGTTGTTAAAAAAATTATTTTAATAGTAGCTCACTGGGTAATTAAGCCTAAGAAAACAAGAAAAGAGCTGCTAGTATGCAGGTACATAAAAGGATAGCATGTCCACCTGTTGACCTCCCTCAAGTACGACAAGTAAGACTATCATCAGACATAACCTTATCACGTCATCACCTACCCTATCATCACATACAAATAAATTGTTATTTACCTTATCAGAGATATCCAGACATACCTTATCCTGCAAACATCACCTGTTTCCACACACAAACGGTAAACTAAGCTACACTACCGGACAAACTATGAGTTTGGCATGGAGCAAACAATATTGAATGAGTCATTCCTTTTCATATTTTAACACATCCCTATTTTCTTTCATAATCTTTCCAACTTTTCTGGTGCCAAGTATGTTATGAGGTAATGTTTGCCCCAGAAAAGTCTTCAATTCCAGTCATCTGTCAAAGGAAAAGTCAAATTGTGGTACTGCTTTCACACCTGGTGCTTGAACAAATCCATTGTAGTGTATCTTTATGCCAACCTACAAATGAATTATCATTTGTTTACACTGGAAAAGCAGCAGAGGAGATCTCATTGAAAAGACATCTATTTGTGTCTGTTGTGAGACAGACCTGAACACAAACTTCAAGATATTAAAATAGTTCTTCTACACTATTCTATTTAAACCAAGGGCATTCCTCATCAAACTATCTCATGGTTCACTGAACTCTCCACAAATATGTGGAAAGAATTTACATGTGGTGTGTTGACATCATTATGCCTCTCTCTTTTCTCCTTACATTCAGTTAGAAAGTGTTTTTCAATTATTCTCTGGCAGTTTTTAACCACTATTTCTTCTTTTCCCAGTTCTACCCACAAGCCCTCCATCTAGTTCTATGACTGACTTATCTCCATTATAAGAACCCTTTCTATTTTAGATTTAGTAATTTATATTCATTTGAGAATTAGGAACTACTTTCAGATACTCCAAAAGAAGTAGTCTAGAACAAATTCCAAAAAATCTCATGCTGCAAGACTTTTCCTTTATTATTTCCTTTAGTACCTTATCATTTTGAAAAGATATACAAAAATTTAATATTCTTGATGTATCTCATTAGAGATTGCCCCTTTAATGCTCCAAAGAAGCAAATATCAGAATGATATATTGTTGCTGCTAAGCTGAAAATAAAAGCACTATTTACATGTTTTAAAATAAGAAATAAACTGGAATAAACTGGAGATCACCTGGTCCAATCCTCTGCTCAAACTGGGTCAGCTACAGCAGGCTGCCCTGGACCATCACAGTTGGGTTTTGAATATCATCAAAGATGAAGACTCTCTGGGTGTTGAACGATTTTCACAGTAAAAATAAATAAATAAATAAATAAAATTCTTATGTTAATGCAGATTTTCCTGTGTTTGAGTTTGTGCCTACTGACTCTCATCCTGTCACTGCGCACCACTGAGAAGTGTTTGGCCCTGTTCTCTGTATACCCTCCTATCAGATATTTATACATATAGATGAGACAGATCCACTGAGCCATCTCCAAGCTAAACACTCCGAGCTCTTTCAGCCTCTCCTCCGATAACAAATGTTCTAGTCCTTTCATCACCTTAGTGGTCTTTTGTTGGACTTGTTCCAGTAGCTCCATATCTCTCTTGCGCTGGGATGTCCAGAACTAGATCCAGCACTCCAGATATGACCTCACTAGTAGTGACCAGAGGGAAAGGATCACCTCCACTGACTTTATTTACATTGTTCTCTCTAATGCTGGCCAGGATACTACTGGCCACCTTTGTCACAAGAGCACATTACTGGCTCTTGTTCAGTTTGTTGTCCAGCAGGACCTCAAAGTCCTTCACACAGTTGCTCTCCAGCAGGTTAGCCCCCAGCCCAGCCTGTACTAGTGCATGGAGTTATCCCTCTCTGGTGCAAGAATCTCCATTTGGCTTTGTTGAACTTCATGAGGCTCCTTTATATCTTTTTCTCCAGCCTGTTGAGGTCCCCCTGACTGGCAGCACAACCCTCTGGCATTATCAGCTGCTATCAGATTAGTATTGTCTGAAAACCTGCTGAAAGTGCATTCTACCCTATCATCCACTTCAGCAGTGAAAGTCTTAAACAGTATTTGTCCTGATATCAACACCCAGGGGTACAACATTTGCATGCAAATGGCCTCCATCTGGACTTTATGCCACTGATCAGAACCCTCTGACACCACCTCAGCAGTTTAGACAGTTTTCAGTCAACCTCAGTGTCCACTTATCTAGCTTGAACTCCATCAGCCTGTGCATGAGGATGTTATGGAAGACAGTACCAAAAGCTGTCAGGTTGTTTAATCAGGGTAAGACTGGTTTACTCCTTTGTGAATCCAGACTGAACTCTCATGACCACTCTCCTGTCCTTTATGTGTCTGAAGGAAGTATAGAAGACCATCACCTTCCCATGGATCAAGGTGAGGCTGACAGGTCTGTAGTTTCCTAAACCTTCCTTCCTGCCATTCTTAAAGATAAGGATGATACTTCTCTCTCATAGTCCTCAGGAACCTCCCTAGGTCACAATGACTTTCTGAAGATAATTGAGAGTGCCTTCTCAGTGACATTGCAGAGCTCCTTCAGCACTCACAAGTGCATCCTATCAGGCCCCATGGACTTATGTATGTCTCATTTGTCTAATGCGATTCTCCTTAACCAAGGGTAAGCCTTCCCAATGTCAATTTCCCCTCTCATCTCAAGGGCCTGGGACTCCTGAATGGCGGTCTTATTGGCATTGAGGTGAAGAAGGCATTCAGTACCCTTACCTCTTCTGTGTTCTTTGTCACCAAGTCCTGCCCCATTTAGTAGAGGACTCATTCCCTGGCCTTCCTTGTGCTGCTGCTTCCTCCATCTGCCTTTCACATCTCTTGCCAGAATAAACTCAAGGTGGACTTCACCTCTCCTAATCCCACCAATGCAGGCGCATTAGTATCAAGTCATTTCTGACAGAAAGAAAGAAAAAAAAAAAGAGTAGTTCTCTCTAAATATGCACATAGGATATATAAATGTGTGATTCTTAAGACTCAACCAATCCCTACCTGCCTTTCAAATACACATATACATATATACACACACGCACAGAAAAACATATTCTTATATAAATATACATGCACATTGCTTTAAAAACATTTTATAAGGGAGTCATAGATTTTATATTTGAAAAATACATCTGTACAAAATCCCACCACAGTCACATCACAGAACATACAGTACATACTACTCAGAAGCCGAACATACCTGCCATACCATGCATGGTGACATTGGCACGCTGTCCAGTCAATGACTAAAAAAGCAAAGGCTAATGGTTGTTGCTCACAGTTCATATAGCATTCCAATAAATAGAAGATCTTTTCACAGAAAATGAAAACCACACATACTCAAAGCATTCAAGAAAAAATAAAAAATTAAAATAATCAATTCACATAGAGGTTACATTCACTCTAGGTTTCTTCTGTACTATTCAATCTACACAGCATAGTGTCAACCAAAAATAACAGTGCTGCAGCACTGAATACAAAAGTCACCATTTCCTTGAACAAAGTGATGGTCTTGCTAAATATTGTTATATTCTAGGCTATTTTATCTAAACATTATTCCTTATACATGGCAGGATGGGTTCCAAGCAAAAGTAACATGTGCAAATCTGCTTTTCTGCTTTCCCACCTACTTAAAATGGCATTACATACCATGCAGAGTCAAAATATGCATCTTTGGCTAATTGCCCGCCTTCTGGAATGCTTCATTAGTTCTATCAAATTCATCCTTTTGCGGTTAAATTTATTTCCTGCTGATACATGCCATTACACACACAAATGACATTACAGAATTCCTTATACACTTCCATACTTAATAAGCACACCATCAACAAGTACATAATCACACGTACACAATTTTTAAGCATATGTCTTCTGAGCAGCTCTATGAGCAGCTCCCAGCTAATTCACAAGATGCTGAACACCTCAATTAACCTGGCGGAAACTGTGTAATCCAGACTCCTCAGAGGTGGGAAAGGAGCTAGGATGCAGAAGCAGCAAAGATCCACCTTGCCAGAGGACCTCAGAACCCAGCAGGACCCCCAACCCAGTGCTGTCCCAGGGCAGGGTCCCTAGGGACTCACGTGCACCCTCTTGTCTGTAAATTCAGCTCACTATGTTGCCTGGGATGTATCCCATGGTCCTCAGATGCAAGAAGATTTTGATATTACCAAGGTCAGTGAGGTTGCCACTTCCCTTTGAGGATTCATATAAGTTCCTCAGTAACCTTCCTGTGCAACAAAATCCACTGCTTTCACCAGGTTCAAAAGTTATACTTTATATAAGGGGTAAACAGTATTAGGTTTTGTATTGGTATTGGTATATTGCTATATTGCACAGCTAATGCATAGATAATATTCATCACACTTTGCTACATAGCTACAGATCTTTCAGGTTAAATACTCGTCTAGATAAAGCAGAAGATGAGAATAAAATAATCACAACACTGGTGTGTTTAGTCCAAGTTATTTGTAGCAAATGTCTACAAAGGGATGCTAAGTTTTGACCAGTGTCACAAGCTACTTATTTTTCGTCAAAAAAGCAAAAGCAATAAACAGAACCACTCATGCATTCTTATTCATTTGTTTCTTTTTTTTTCTCTCAAGTTTTCTGTTCCTCTGTTTTTCATTGCTTGCGTTTCACTTCTGCAGTGCTCTGTTGCACCTGCTTTACTCCACTGTCAGATTTTGCTCTTTTCTGCTCCTTTCATATATACACAAGCAGTTTTCCTCTCTGCTTGTTTTCATACTGTATGCACGCTGGTGATTTAGACCCACAACATGGATTCTTCTCCTCTTCTAGACACAAATTTTCAGAGATAGACAAACTGTGATCTGCTAAATTTCAGGTCTTTTGTTTGTTTGTTTTGAAAAAGAGTCGATATCAAAAGCCTTAAAAGCCTTCTCTAATGTCTGTGAAATGGTTCCTCCGTGTGTGTGTGTGTGTGTCTGTGTGTGTGTGTGTCTGTGTGTGAAGGATTTATGATGAGGGTGGGGATGGTAAGAATGGGAAAAATGTAAGGAGAGAAAATAATGGCAGTATTACATAGTCTGAGGTTTGAGGTTTTAACTCAACAGAGGCTTTGCTTTATTCATTATCTGTTCATCATGGCATTCAAATACCAGTGCATTCACACCTGAATACTTGAATAAATAGTAGATAAATGTGGTTTCTAGTTCTTCAGTTTGCTTCTACTGGGAAAAAAATACTGCTATTGAGAACAGAGATCTAATTATCTAAATAAAAATAATGAATAGAAAAGACTGATTAACAGCATAATGTGAAACATTACTACCATATTAACCAACATAGGCATTTGTAGAGTCCATGACAAAAGATAGCACAAAAGTTGATAACTAAATATTTATAAAAGCAATTGCCTGAAAGAAAGAGAAGAAACCCTAACTCCTGAGGGCATCTTTCGCGTAGGGCAATAAAAAATGGGCTCAGTAGAATCACCTAGATTACTAATTGCACATAATAGAGGCCTGCTGCTGGGAGCTCTATAGTGTGCTTACCACACACATACAACCAAAATGACAGTCACATATATTTGTTTGTTCATTTGTTTGTTTTGTTTTTGTTTTGTTTTTTATACAAAACACCTCAGGTCACAAAACACTGCGCTTTGTGAGGAAAGGAGAAATGACATATATCACTAGTATCCCTGCAACAGAGAACGTGCTAAATGAGAATTCCCAGTCACCATCTTCCTTACCTTAAAATTTGGCAAGTGGTTTAACAGTGAGGAAGATGCCACAGACAAGCACAGTGGGACTCTCTCAAGTAAACGGGAACACTGGAACACTTGCACATGCAGCTCAGCATCCTTTGAGCCATGGCAAATGTCCAGGGCTTCAGAGGAATGTGGGAGAGGGAAGAGGGGGTGGAAGCAGCAAATATCTGCATCGGGAAAGTATGTAAATAATTCTCCATGGACTCTGGAGATAACTAGCGTAGGATCTTCAGGGTTCTGAAGGAACCAAGTAATGTTTCTATTATCAGTGTTTATGAACAATTAATTTCATTAAATCTCTGCATCAAACTTTGCTGTCAAGAAGAAGCAGCAGATTATTGCGGCGGTTACTGCTACCATTTTTGCTAGAATGGTAGGGGAGGGAGAAGAGAGAAAAACAAGAGAAAGATATCATTTGCAATGTAACCAGTCCAAAGCTAAAACCTGCAAGAGGACAAATCAAGGTTTGGGCACATTCCTGTTCAAAAAGGAAATACCTGTCCCAAAAGATTGAAGTGCACTACTTCCATGATTATATTGACCTTATCATAATGAAGTTCTGGTCAGATTCTTGGTTAACTGCTTCTGTCCATACTTTGTACTCCGTCTTCCATACCTCTTCCAGTGTGTTGTTGCATATTACTTTTCAAAACATCCCCATTGAGATTCCTGTGACTACTCCCAGATGGATGTGTTAACTGAAAATCTAGGCTCTGGCTCTATTCCCATCCATATCTTCCTCCTGACCTTCTCCTTTTTCATACTACCAAGAACACACTTCTTTCTGAAGTATGCTTCTCTAGATCCAATAACTGGTAGAGGTAAGACAAAAATCATGGTATAACATAAGGACAACACTACATCTAACAAAATACTTTCAGAGAAGTATGCATATACTCCAATCAAGAAATTTTATGAGATAACTGTTTTGCTTCCTTTGCTTCCTTTGTTCTCACAATGCTTAACAAGAAAACAATGCAATTTTGGTTTTAAGCAATTTACTGCTACAGTTAAGAATTAACACACTAACTATTTAAAAATAGTAATTGTATAGTTAGTCATTATAACCAGACCATTCTATTGAAAGGTGCCTACTTCTTTCTCATATAACTCAACAACTTTAATTCTTAGCTCCAGTAATGAAAAGCCATTCACTGGAAACCCTCAGCCTTAAAAGTCCTAAAATGACTTCCTATTTTCCACATTATTTTCAAAGGATGAAAGGCATGTTCCTTCAGCTCACTTAAGAGAAGTAGTTAAAGGAATTTTTCTATGTATTGTTGAACTCAGTAAGATCAGCTACATGCTCATCTAAACAGTTGAGACACAACTGGAAAAGGAGGGTTCCCAGCAGCTCCCCTCTGAGGCTCTGTGGACTGCTGCTCCCCTTTCTTGGAAAAACAAACCTTGATATGAGCACAATTCTTGCTGCTCTCCTCAGTGACAAGAAACCACCTGAGATGATTTTAAGCTATAGCCCAGTAATTTCAATCTCTCCCTAACCCTGTAGCGGACAATCCTGAGAAGGTCCTAATCTAATGATCTCTGATTTCTAAGAAAAAAAAATCTACAAAGAGTATAAGGCAAAGGCTCAGCTCTGAAACATGTCCTTGAAAAAAATGTAGGTTATGCTCCTAGCTTTGAAAGGCTCCTTCAACTCCCTCTCACTGATTCATTAAAGATTTGGAAAGCAACTGCCAAGTTAAGAAGGTGGCAGTTCTCAAATACCAGAATAAACATTTTCAGAATGATCGCCTTCTACTCAATCTACAGAATATTCAAAATGAGTTTACAATGACTTAATTTTATAAATCTAGTATCAGTTACTTATCCCTCTCAAAGATATAAGCAGACATCTCAATGTTTTTAAGAAATGAGAATTTCTATAGGATTAAATTAAATCCCATTCAAATATTTGTAATTTAGGCTATTATACTGATTCAGTCTTCCTCATGGACATTCTAGAGGTTTTAGAACAAATGAACAGAATTGATAGTCCTGTAAAACAAACCAACAAAATATGCAAAAGAAGAAGTGCTTCCAAAGCACTCACAAAAAGTAAGAAGAAAAAATACTCCTACTTTTTTCATAAAAGATGTTATGTAATGGACAAAAATGAGAGCTGTACATATTATTGTCAACTTAGGTTATCTGATATTCTGTGCTTCTCATGCAATCAAGAATGTATTCTAAATTCCTCATTCATGTTAAATGCCACTGTTCAGACAAACATTGCCTACTGTAAGAACTGCAACTGTGCCAAAAGCTCATGTTCGCAAAATTAGGTACAGCTGTTAAGTTCAAAAGCCATGCTGCCAACTTCTCTTACTATCAGGTTTCTATATTACAAAGACAGCCAGAGTATGGCTGCTGCAGAAAGAATTCCTCACACACACAAAAAAATAGAAGTATTTATCTGTTTTAAATTGCCTTTACTAGACCATCTCTCATGGAAGAATAATCTAATTGAAACTAGTGCAGTCTGATAGACTTCACCGCTTCATACCATATATAACTAAGAGCGATAAGGAAAGGCCATCTGGGCTGTACTTGATTACCCAAGAATATAAAGTCTGTAGGACCAATCCAGGACACCACTATATTTAAACAACTCTGAATCGCTGTCAGTCTTAAAAGCTGCCAACAGTTATGGTTTTCTCAGGGCATCTCTGCTGAACAATCTCCCTAATGGTGTTAAAAGAGCTTATCTTGCAAAGGCAGAGAGAGAGGCCAGCGCAGCTAACCAGTTTCACGGTGACACTGCACCTCCTTGGCAAATGCAGCCGGTCCACATAAATGCTAGCTGGGAGGAGAGGGCACCAGAATAAAGGTAGAAAAAAATGCAAATATGCAGAATTTTAAAGGAAATTTTTCACGAAGATGATATGTCCAGAAAAAGGGACATGCTGTCAGTTCTTTGGCTTTTGTCTTCTTCATTTCAGCCATGCCAACGACATTTGACAAAAGCATTAAAACACCATATATATAAAGAAAAGGAAAGATTCTTCCTTATTCTTTGGTTAAAAAATGCTTTCCATACAATGATTTTACCTAGTGCTACCAAGAAACTTATCATCAATGTAGTCCTTCCAAAAAACATACAGCATGATTTAGCAAAAACACATGCAGCATATCCCAAATTGAATATCAGGACTGAAATGTGTAAAAATCTAATTATTTTAATCAGCAGTTTCAAGTTTTAATCCTGTACTCCAAAAATGAGGCATAAAAGTACTGAAGAGACTGGATCTCAGAGTGACCCCGTGGCAGGATCTATGAAGAGAGTGTCACCTTATGGGTGCATAGCTGTTTGGGTCAGGAAGGGAAGTGTGGAGGTGAAAGGTTTCTAAGAGGGTCCAGTTGAGCATCAGTGAGCTGCAGGAGCAGCTCTACTCCTTGCACTCTCCTGCTCCTCCACACATTCGTGCTTAGTGTTTGGGACAAAAAATTGCAAATACTTCTGCCCCTCTGGCTATCAAAACTGTTTACCCAGTTTACCTTACACAGTAAGGGCAATTCCTGAACACTAGCTTGTTCGTCAGAGAGAGAGAGTTTTTTCCGAGGGGAAAATCTTAAATATGATAGCAGTGTTCATGAAAAGGAAACAGCTCAAGCCTCTCTAAGATGCAAATACAAGTTCTCTGTTTTTTTTTTTTTCCTATATTGCCATTATTATTTTCTTTTTCCAAGGTAAAACAATATCACTTCCTTTTTTCAGTCACCTTCAACTTGCTTTGGTAGTAGTATCTTTTTCTAAATAGTCCATATCAATCCTGTTTCCTTGTTGCAGGATATGGCACTCAGGGAAAGGAACCTTCCACTTCTATCCCATGGCCTAAAAACAACAGGGAGTGAGATTTTTCTGCAGGCAACTATCTTTTCTCATTCTCAATAAATAAATAAATAAATTAATTAATTAATTAATAAAAAAAAAATCAAACAATTGGCTCAAATGGAAAAGTCAGCCTTCCCTATTATACATAATTGT
>VZSV01000041.1:3574077-3597811 GCA_013398735.1 Nothocercus julius
ATGGCAATCCTACTGGTGCATTACAGAAAATGGCAAGAAAATGCCAAAAAAGACTAAGTCAAAATACATTTAAGATTTTAACAACATGTATTTTGTAACCTTTGTACACCGTTACATCCTTGAAATCCCAGCAGTTTAAAATTCTCAGTCTAGCCAGAAGCACTGGCAGCAAGCAGAAATAACCAAAATATGTTGCATAATGAGCATCTGAATCTGAATAAGATCAAGTGCATTCATTAGCAATCAGAAGAAAGGACAATTTTCCTGGTTGCTCAGAACCTGAGAGCTTACCTAGGACAGTGAACTCGCAGGAGAAGGAGAGGATCTCACACTCATCTCTGACAACCCTCCCTTCTAAGTCAAGTGAGCCAAGCAGTAAATTTACATCATGATGCCAGCCAAGAATCATTCCAAGGAACATTCAAGCAAGCATCAGGAACAAGTAAACTCAAATACAACCAAAGAAATTATGTTAATAATGTCTCTTTTGGGGACAGAAGTAATCAGCAGAACTACAAGCAAGTAGGAGAAGACAAGAAACAGCATTATACATTGTGCCTACTGTGGGACCTGGGAACATGCCTTAAATTGTTGCTTCATTTGCTCATCCCAAGCAAACCCTGCTTTTATCCGTAGGTAGAAAACCCACTGGCATGCTGTCCTGCAACCCCCTCCTCTCTGCTCTTTCAAATCTAGCCAGTTTCCTCTGCCTATGCAAGCGGCAAGCCTGAAACATGTCTTGGAGCAAGGTACTGCTCAATTCAGGTGCAGCTATGAAGATAAGGAGAGCTAACAATGTGAGACTGGCAAGAAGTCCTCCTAGCAATTTTCAGCTCTTGTCCATGTAATTATCTGTAGTGGGGAAGTTGCCTTTATGGTCTATCAGACCATAAGGCCTTACCTAGTGAAGATTTCTTTTGTTTAAATCCAGCACTGTTAAGGAGATTGTTAGGGCTTTTTCCAATAGAAGAGACTATGAAAGAAGATAAAAGCTCCATGTCCTCTCAAGGTTTATTGGGGAAAACAAAAAAAAAAAAAAACACATTCAGATACACTCCACAGCTGGTAGCTCAGTGCTGGAGGGTATTTAAATTTCTTCTTGTGGGGATGATCATACATGGCAGTTCTACAGCCAAATTTGTTAATTAGGTATCAGGATCACATTTTAAAAATGTTTCTGAAAAACACATCAGTATATAGGATAGCAGAAACTGCAAGATCACTGGTGACAGAAGGACGTTACCTCCACCAATAAAACATCTTTCTCCAGGGAGTGAGCAGTCACGTAGCTCTGCAAGCAGAGCCTTGAATTACTGGAGATGCAGAAAAGGCAGCGCCCTGATTTCTTTCACTCCCTGGGCCACCCCTCTCACCCTGTCCCTGAAACCTTGGGTGCAAACATTAGCTTTTGGCCCTGGGTGAGACCCTCTGAAGCCCTGTCTTGGCCAAAGCAGGTTTTGATCTGACAGCCTAAGGTATATAACCTTCCTCAGGATTTGCCTGCCAGACACAGAAAGCAGAGGAGAACCACCCTGCCAAGAATTATGCAAATCCTAAGGCCCTGGCCTATGTCATCAAATATGGGCAAATAGCAGGTATTACTTAGACTATGTTTTGCATTTTTTCAGGATCTTTATATTAAAAGATACAGCATTTGCCTACTCCGTATAAAAATGTCCCTTGACATTTTGTAATATCAAACGTGACAAGTGAAGGGTAAGGGAACAGCAATGTACACCAATTATGCCTTTGCTTTAAATCACATGAAAAGTTGTCCAAGACAATTGCCAAATAGTTGTATCTCCTCAATGGGCATTACAGAAATAGTACTTTCATAAAATAGGAGTGTATCAGATCAGAAATTTGTCTTGGACTTCCAGTGGCATTACTTGTGATTGCCAGGACCTGTCAGCTGTAGTTTTTACCACCAATAATTCACCCACTGAAGTGAATAATTCGCCAATAACTCACAGTCACCTACACTTGAAATGGATTAACTTCAGTCATGGGCAGAAACTTTGTTGGAGGCCAAATCTGGGATTTATGGCAGAATTGTAATGAGAAGAAAAGTAATGCACGTTGCATATGAGGCAATCTCTTTTCAGATTCTTTGTCAATGTGCATTGAGATATGTCTCTTAGATATGTGAACAGTAAGATTATTACAAATGAAACTTTATGAAATAGAATGTTGCATAATACCAAAGAAAATAGAAATTGTTACTTATCATGTTGTTAAGCTTTACTAGTTGGGTTACGATTTCAAGTACTCTTCAAAGAGGAGCACCAGTCAACCCCAAGATTGCATATGCATACGGGCCTTTATGACATTAATTTAAGATGCTCAGTGTTCAGCTTATTTATTGTGGCCATTATGAGTATGGGATTTGAGTGACAGAAGCAAGTCAGGCTACGATAGTGTTAAGAAAAACAATGTACTTTCCTCATTTTGCAGTTCAGGTCTGAGGAATGTATTTTTCTGAAATAAAAATATTTGTTAGTTACTATAGATGATTCAAAAACAATAAAATAGTAATTCACAACATTATTCTAGTTATCCATTCATCATTATTTATTTGAAATATCAATACTTTCCAAGATATAGTTTATACATTAAGCGGTAGGGAATTGTCTTCATGTCACATTAGCCAGTACTAAAGTGGCACAGCCAAAGCAGCACATTATACCTCTGAAAGAGTCTGTACAATTTAGATAAATAGAACTCTGAATACCTAAACTAAGGGAACTTTTACAATTACCAAAATAATGCTTAGACACTAGGCACCACATTGTACACACAAAATTCAGGAAGGAGGAAAATAAAAGAACTAAACATACAGGAAATGTTTTTGCATATATAGCCACATGTCTTTAATTGCGCAACACAAAAAGAAAGAAATTTTATTTAGTCCTCATTGAGGGCAGAATATGCACAAATGATGTTCGAAGAACACGTGGTAGACAAGAATAAAAGAAATAAGGGTTGTATTTGGTAGGTTAGTTTTATCCCCAGTAAATGTGTTTACAAAGAGTATCTGGTGTTAAGGGAGCGTGACTTTGTGCCAGAACTTGACAGGAAACAGGTAACATTTATGCCAGCTTTATTCCCTGATCTGCTCTGCTACTGACTTTTGGTAATCATGCTCAGAGATGCTGAATGGAAAATTCATGTGGTTGTAGTTCAAGCTTTCTCTGTAGGAATCACCTTTTATGATTTACAATTTACTTATAGATGGAAACAGGCCTTTTAATAATAATAAAGAATACAAAAATGAGCAGAGATCTGCAGGATACAGTACAGCGGTTCACTTTCTAAGAAATAAGAGACGCTACGTTTACACCGTCTCTGAGACCAGCACAGGCTCCCAAGCTGTTTTGGCCAAAAGACATAATGCTGTTTAGGCAATACTAGACCTGTGTGAACCGTATCGTCAGGAACAATGGCAAGAACTTTTCCCTCTTTTTACAGAGAACTAAGACTGAAAAGTAATACAGTGGTGATAGGCATTATCTTCCCAATATCACCATCACTTTCTACTACATCACCAAGTTCTGCTTGCCATCCTCTTTCCAGTTTCACACCAGCAACGGCTCTGGCTACCACCAAGCTGGCATGGCCACCTGAGCTAACCCACCTTGTGGGGGTTTGGAAGATACCACGCATCACCACTACGTAGTATGACAACACGTAAACCAAAGATGCTCAGTGGGACTTAATGACTCTAACCACTGCAGTTCGCACTTGTGATGTGTAAGAAGCAGCATTCTGAAAGCAGTGGTACCAACACAACTATTCGGGTCAAAGAAGAGGTGAATCAACCATCCTAGTTGGGCAAAGGAACTAGAATATCAACATAATTGATAGGGAAGAAACCTGACTGGCCATTAAGCATGCCTTCATACCAATTTTCATCAATCTGGTTAGTGAGGGTAATGATATCACCCTCTTTAAATCCCAGCTCCCCTTCATTTTCTGGTTCAAAGTCATAAAGAGCTCGGCAGCATGGCTGATCCATATGAACACCTACAGAGAGGAAACACAGAGAAACAATATGCTTAAAAATCTCAACTATTACAGATACCTTCTTATATCTACCACAGATTTTGCCACTCCATTATAACTCAAACTATAATTTCAGTCCTTTGGTAAGATCTAAATGTGCAATACAAAATTGCATTAGAAGACAGATACCAGCAATTCATAGCTTTGAATTTTGATGTGTGACTCTGCCTTTAAATGTCTGAGTATCCCCAAAGCACCAAACTACAGTCAAGCCCTCACTTAAAAGCAGGGCAGCAATCAACTTGGGATCTCATGTTTCTCTGTTTAGTTTACAAAGCACATAATGAAGCAAAAGCTCTAACGTATTTCCAGCTGTACTAGCACAGAGATGATGTGCTTGTGTAGCTCATGTCAGTAGAGCAAGGGGCATTTTAACAGGGAAGGCATAACTGTGCTACTGTTCAGAAACGTTAATAGTTCAGCTGTAGTATAAATAGACCTAAATGTTCATCTCTATGAGCATATTCTAGTAGACTTTCCTAGTTTATATGAAATTAATAAATATTTTCTCTCTGAACATAGCTCTATAGTCTCAAGCCTACCATAATCAAAATCATTAATGGTGGAACAATTTGTGTGAAGATGTCAATACAATAAGTATTTCAAACATTAGAATTAATTTCTAAAATTTTGTAGTGAATCCTGCTTTGATTTTTTAATATATCAGGCACAATTTGTTTCTCTGGAGGAATAAAAATAAAGAAAAAAAAATGAGAGGACAAACCTTATGTGCCATGGAAACTATTTTGCTACATCACAATACCTGAAAAAGCCTCCTTGTTTTTCTTGCTACTACTTACTGAAGCTTAGATGTCTTAATTATGAAAAGTAAGTCTTAGTAAGCTAAGTGCTTAGTAAGCCATCTAGCTTTGAATGAGCCAGGCCCAGACTATAACTAATGAATTTTCGAAGAAGCAAGAGTTTCTCTGGAACCAATGTGCTCTTCACAAGAAAAAAGTCCAATTGAAGAAAATGCTAAATCCCAGTCTCTCTGAGGATGAAAACATGAGCACTTAAGAGATGTAGGAGGATCAGTATCTGTTGCCATTGGTCTACTAACCAGTGCTAATGACACTACAAAAAAGGACTGAAGAAAACTGCAGGTGGCATGACAGGGAGAGCTTTACAAGCCAAGCCACAAGCTATGCTCATGCAGAAGGAATCCACACTGTATCCCCTCCATCCCTCCCCATCCTTACAGACAGGAGGCTGTTCCACATTTACAAGGCTGCACAAGACAGCTTCCAGATGCAGGTGCCCAAAACCAAAACTACAACTGGGAAAATGTCAAGCATGCACTTCAGGATGTGATCAGAAGGAAGGAAATACTGCTCAGAGATTTAGTGCAAAACATTTAATCCTGCAAGACGCATCGTGCTGAGAATTGTCACTGAGGTCAATTGGAACACGTGATGACAGGGTCCACAGCATGGGCAGCCCTTACCACAATGTGGGAAAAAAGACCATGACTGTGAGAAACAAATGATAAGGCTTTTTTTTTTAATACATGATGATATGAAAAAAAAAACATCTTTAAGTGATTAATTATGTATGGTCATATACATGTTTCACCTTACTTATACCTCTCTCCTTTGGCTTCACTTTTATTTTCACTTGTTTTTCTTCTGGGTTGCTATTTCTGTAATACCTGGCCTTAAAGGGCAGGATAACATTACTGGGTTTGGAGAGCATATCAGGCTTCTGCATTTTCATGGAAAGGATTCAGCTGTTTTGGGGGCTTTGCAATGCCCATTTTGCCAAGATTTATATTTCAAGGTGAATTTAGCAACATTTCTTTGAGCTTTTAGGACTGAAAGAATTGCTGATCTAAGGCCAAAGAATTTATAGCGGTGGATGATCCATCCATGCTCTCATAGCTCAGGATGTAAACACTTACAAAGACTTCTGTAAACTGCTTTTCTACTGAACCACTGGAATCAATATAGTCATTTTAAAGATACTTCACCTATACTGTCCTCATGCTCATTTTTCTTCACTTGTGGAAAAACTCACCTCTTCAAGGGAGTGCTGAACTTCTCTATTGTAGCAAAGCTTCAGATAGACTTTGTTTAATTCGGTCACATTGCCATTACATTTACCTGATGGTTTGGGTGTTGTGGCATGGGATATCCCTCCATTGTGCTGAGTATTTTCACCAGTAGTAAAATCCAGGCTCATACGAGGTTTGGGCTGGTATTCTCTCCTGGGCTGAGATGATGCCTCTTTTATTCTGCCAAAACATAAAGAAAGTTAAACGTCAAGCGTAGCTTTCTGGTTGATAGATGAGATGCACCAAATACTTAAACTTCCAAGGCTTCAAGGTTCATGACCACTGATTAGATAGAGTGAACAAGTTTGGGCATTTGGAGTAAATTTTACTTGTAAGATTGGTTTAAATTAACAACAACAACAAAAATGGGAGTTGACTGTGCCACGAGGTTACTTATTTTTCTTTTTCCCTAGGAATTAGCATTTTAGCTGCTTTATTTTTGTCTAATAGTAATGAGGGGCTTCTAATGGAGAAAAACTTGTGATATGATTTTAACAATGCTTGGAGAAGGGTTGTGCAAATATCTCTCCCTCTATTTTTACCTTTATTGCAACCTGCCATTTTACTGCTATGCATGACAAGTCTTTACTGAGCACTGATTCCAATTGCTGTCATTTTGTGAGCAGACTGTGTGGGAAGGTATTGATTTTCAGTTGCAGAAAATTTATTTGGAGTGCTTATTGCATAAAAGTGTACAGGTCCAGTTTTCTTGACTCTCAAATTAAAAAATTATGCACCAGTCCTCTGAATTTGTTTTCCAAACTGTGAAATCTAAAATTCCTAGGAAGAAGTTCATTTTCCAGGGAAAAGTCTAGACAGGTGAGATGGAATCACAGTTGCTTATATTCAGCAGCTTCCGCTTAAATTTCTGTCATCAAACTGGGAAGAATACAGATTCTTGAAAAGCTAATAGTGTGGTGACCAGCAATTTGTGCAAAGTTAAAATATTGGCAATTTAGCAGAAGTTTCAAATAGGCAAAGGATGATCTGAATTGAGTCAAAGGTGATTGTGGACATCACAGAAAGGGAAATCTGTAGCAGAGAAAGACTTGTTCACTTTATGGCATAACTTCTGGACTAAAATACAATCCACCTGCTCCCAAGGCTTTTCAGTGCTTCTGTACAGTAAGTGAATTGCAGTATTCATTTGGAAAGCTCTGACAATCATTCTCTCTTAGCTTTTTAGGCTGGGCTGAAAACTGCAGCCAAAAACACCTTGCTGGACAGCCTGCTTGCCAAAACAAATGTGGACATGACAGAAAAGTTTAACAATTAAAATTGAATGAGTCCTAAAGCCTGTGTGTTCAGGGAAAATAACCACTGAAAGACCCAGTGGTCCTGAAACTACATCTATACTATATCGACATTAGAAAACACCAAAGAAACATATGCAATTGAAATGTTGCCTTTCCATTCATTCTACGCAATATATGAGCACTGATTGCTGTTGGGAATTATGGCCAGTTTTTAGGAGACGTCATCCAGAACTACACCGAATAAATAAAACTTTCCTTTATGCTATTTTTCTTCAAGAAGGACATGTGTGTGTGGGAGGCTGATAAACTTTCTAAAAACATCATCTTCCTTATTTCAGGAGGATTCAATCTGTTTCACGTTGATGGAAACAAGATTTCTTAAAATTAAAAAAACGCTGAGTTAATTTTGAGACAGCACACAGTGCTATAGGAGAGGGGATGGCAGAAGTAAAGTCAATTAAGCTTTTTATCAAAATTGACCTGATAATAGAACTCAAAAGGAGAGTATTTAGTTTGTTGGCAAATGGTGAGAGACTGAGTATCTGGCCAACGGAGGTTCCCTGCAGGGAGAAGAGAACACAAGATCTTCTTCAATAGCAGACATTTATAACATCTCTCAAAAAGACTATTTTAGAATTAATGCAGGAATGGTACAAAAAAACAAGTCTTAAGTCCTACCGATTAATAGTGTTTGAAAGTACATGCTTTCAATTAAAAACACATTTAATAGCCTTACTGAGCTGATACAATTTCCTGAACTCTGTCATGCTCAGAAGTATATGAATACTCCAAACCAAACCAACCTCTATTTGCAAATGCAAATAAGATTACCCTTGTCTTCATAACCACGAACATAAAAAATTCCCAAAAGTAACTTTTTCATGCACTAATCATAAGTTTTCAGCCTCTGCAAAACAGAAAACATTTTGACAAACTTAGAAAAAGTGAATGTTACCTTTCTTCCAGCTTAGAAGTAACTCGCTGTAGGATCTGTGTGGCCTGCTTATGGTACTCCAGCTGGGCTTGCACAAGAGCAGAAAGCTGGCTCACTTGTTCAATCTGAGGAATTGACATTAAAACATAGCATTTTAGGTCAGTAGCAACAGCGGAGCAATAGCATATAAAAGACACCATCACAGTAACACTGCAAAGACAGCTTTATATAGTTCTCTGGAAAGCCGGTTCATCTTCATAGCTTGCAGGTTGCTACCTATCAGTTAGCATTTCTCTATAAATATCACATTTGGTTATGACCACATCTGGGGTTTTAACTGCAGCTCTTCTCATCTGATCGCATCCCCAGGCTATTTGCACACACAACAGTCTACAAATCTACTGCATTCAGAAAAATGGAATGAGCAAAAACTAGTTTGTAACTGAAGTGTGATATACCTCTTCCTCCATTTGAGGCAGACAAAACTGAACAGAATATGGTTATGCTTTTATCATATTGTGGTCAGTGGAATGGACCAAAGCAGGAAGATATAATGCAGTCTTGGATACCGGATATTTGTAGTTCATGCAAACACTATTCTACTTTGTAAGAGAAAATCACCCCAAATTCTTGTGGCATCAACACAATTTCCAGCACCTTCCACAGCATGCAAAGCCACAGGCATAATGTAGGCCTAGACCTACATCTGGCTACATGGGACTGCATGTTACCATAAGACTTAAATCACAAAATTATTCTGCTTGTTTAATTTCAGCACAACTATATCTTGTTTCTAACATGCAAATATTTTCAGCTTTATTATGGCCCTTTTACAACACTGGCAGAAAACTGAGATATTAAACATAAATATTAAAGACAGACTTCAACTGAAAGGATTGTTTTTTTTCCTCCAAAAGAGGCATTTTTTTTTTCTTGTTGTTTGCTGTTACAGTTTCTAGCTTACAAATTCTCAAAAAAGACCTAGTAGGTTTGATTTCATTCCTTTAGGCTTACAGTCAGATGCTAAAACCTTAACTAATTTGTAGGCAGAATATAAAGTGCAGAGTCACATTAGAGCAGTCACATTAACTTTGGCTTTTCTACTCATCATTGCTTTAGGTTAGGACAGAGACCTGAGGGTTGCAAAATTCTTCTTTGATTTTTACTGATCCTCCCAGCACACTACCTCTTGAAGAAAAGCCTCAAACCAAACCCCAACCACAGCAAAGTAAAAATCATGACTTAGATTTATAAATTCTAGAGCATGAAGATGTTTTGTCTTTGGTACAAATAACTCTACACAGCAAGGATGAACATTTCTATGCAAGATTTAAAAAGGCTTTTAGATTTTAGATTACTGCTTTCACCACTGCACCAGTGTCTTTCTAATTTTAAAGGTCAGCTCAAAGCACAAACAAGGAATTTCTCACATCCATCTCCAGAAGGTTGAACATGCTTGACTCAGCAATCTCTTTGGATTCATCAAATTTCTCCAGAGCTTGGCGAAGTTCTTCATCAGGGAGTTTGCCCTGCCTTTTCTTTTTGTAATCAAAATCCAGGCGCCGGCCCTCCATTTTCTTTAGGTGATGCTGTAAAACAGAAGGGCACATGCAAGCTCAGTATGAAGTCCGTTTCCAAACTCTCCTTTCTTTGAATTAAGAATTCACTACAATTGCATGTAAGACTGCATATAACTAGGCAGCTCACATGCATCTACAAATATGTGCTGTCTCTCTGCAGTATCACCTCTTCCTCCAGGGGGAAAAACACATAGCAATGAGGTCATTTTACATTTCACCTAAGAAATCATTCTGCATTGACATCTAAAAACAATACACCTCCAACATTAAAACAAACAAACAAACAAACAAACAAAAACCTTGAACACCTGAATAGAAGTTATGAGAGTTTCTAACTTTAAACACATGATTTGGAATTATCTGCGCACTGTGTTTTTCTGCTAGAATTCTAAGGGAAAATTACATTAAAAGCACAAATTGGTGTATTTTTGCTTAGGTCAGAGTTTTCATGAACAAGATTAACAGGAATTTTTTTTTCCATTTTCACTATTTTTCACTTAATCATCTTAACTTTTGAAATTATCTTTTTAAGATTCTCTAGCTTATTCTCATATTTAACCATGTGACTCCAAAGAATAGTTACTCATACAGATGAGCATTTGTTGTATTTGCTTTTCCCTCTACAAATATAAAATTAGCTGTATCCACATAAGTATGCATGTACACAATTTTTCTCTATAAATGATGGGCGGTAATTGGATGACTAACTACACATTTTGTGCAAGCAAATGGTATTTGTGTTCTCAATTCCTGTGAATGTTTTGGACAAAAATTGCATATGTACAAAAGAGCGGTGCCAATCTAGAGTCAACTATCAAAATCTCTCTGCATGTCATGCATTACAAAATTGAATGTAAATACCTATTCATCTATATAAATAGTGACAAGACTTTTCAAATGGTTGAATTAGTACACTTTTCTTGTTTCTGCGAAATAATAAGATTTTCAAACTTGACTATGCTACTGTCAAAAAGTTCGTATTTAGATCTTTCTTCTTCCAAATCATCAGGGACAAAGGTGGAACTGAAAAGTGAAACTCCAGTCAGAAGAGACTAAAATCAGATCATCTATGAATCTGAAAGAACATATTTAAGCTGCACAACCAAAATATGTTTTAGAAATATGCACAGTCTATTTCTGCACACTACTATAATGCCACGCTGATAGCAATACCTGTATTTCTCTCAGATCTTTGTCATGCAGATTCTGCAGTGGGTCAATGAAGTTTTGTTTCACTTCCATATCTAAGGAGTCTTTGACCTCAGAAAGCTCCTTCATAGCTTCTCCCACATCAGCAAGTGCTGGTCCTGAAAGAAAAGATGCCTGGTTTATCTTAAAATAGTATAGTTCCAAATTACTGTAGAATGAGGCTGAGTAAAGGAAATTTCAGTTAACATTTCACTTGAAGCCTCAAGGAAGGAAACAGAATATGATGCACCATGCGAAAGGACAACATGTATTTTTCACTTCTGCAGCCCCCAGAGTTTACACGTTCCTACACAGACGAAGCTGAGAACCCACACTGCATCAAAGCAGCGCATCCCCACACCACGTTGTCTGCTTATCCCTCGCTCGGGTGAGAAAAACATGCTGGAAAATAACTGCCTCTACTTACTGCAGTGCTGCCACCACACCTGAAACAGAAATCTGTGTCTCCCTGTCTGCCTCAGTGTGAGTTTCAAAAATAAAATTGTTAACGTTTTCACTATTTTTTTTTTTGATGCAAGTGCCAAGTTTATACATTTAGTGGAGACAAAATCTCAGCGAGAATTACCTGTCTGTTAATTTTTCCGAGCCTCCTTTTACATCTACCAAATATATGACTCTGCTTTTCTCCTCAGCATGGAGATGACAGCAGGATGCACAAAAGTATTTTTCTGCTATGAGGCTTAGGATGGTAGAAGAAAGTGTACTTTCAAAGAAAGCAAAGGGTCTCAAAAACTAAAAATGTGAAAAATCACAAGAAGCCCGGGCTTTATCTCCCAAGCAGAGACCAACATATAGCAAAATTAAATAGCCTTTTAGAGGGATGAAAGGTAACAGGCAGATGTACTCACTATTATTAGTTAAGAATGTGAAAATAACCATCAGATCTATTCTGCTGTACACCAGTGTGATCATCATGTAACATGCAGACTGAATTGCATTATTTCATTTTCCATTTGAAAACAGGTTCAAAATTTAGCAAGTTGGAAGAAAAAAAAATATAAAAGAAACAATTCTTCAATCTTTAGTAGAAATTATCCTGTATCTGTCAAGCTAATAGGTCCATTTTGTGCAACAAATAAGAAAGTACCGTCTTCACTGCAGATGCTTTTATGCTCAAGACAACATTTTATGATGGCTCAAAGAAGAAACAGATGTTTCAAGGTCCTATTTCAGTGTTCAGGGTACTGCCCTATAAAAATGGCTGCAGAAATACCACACAAACATAAGTTCTTGCTCTGAATGTGATCTCTTTTAATCAATTTCTACAGTTGAAGAACAGAATGAAGAACATCTCTAACTTGGGCAGCTGCAAATCCACTTGGGTGGAGAGACTGAGAAGTTATAGATAGGGCAAGAGTAGTCATTCATGTCTTAAAATGGGTCATTTGAACAGAAAAAAAGGCTGAGCAGAATACAGGAATGAGCATTTTCAAAACTGAAATTAAAAACGTTTACAAGCCTTTATTCCATGCGTGAAATGAAGGCAGAAACATTAATTATAAAGATTCTGAGAACAGACAGGTTTTATCATACATACACACAGACAGTGATAACACATATTCCAAACACACACCTTTTCAACACAACATATCCTTAGTAATATAACCAGTGATACACAGTAAAAGGTCAATACAGACATGGTTCCAAATGGAAACAACTTTCATTCACAGGAAAAAATTCTCTGGTCCCAGTCTCTAGAAGACACTGGATCTGCACCATGAAAACAGCCCTAGACCAAACTTTGAGGAGAAGCTTTATGATTTCTGAAATCTTGTGGAAGCTCTTCCTTTAGAGAATTAAATATTTACAATGCTTTAAGATTTTTTAATTACAAAATTTATTTAATTATAATTGAGAGGGAAGCAATCAACTCACCAAAGTTGCATTCTTCTCCAAGTTCTCGACCAAATTTCAGCATTGCATCTGCCAGCAAGGCTTCAGCCTGAGGATAACCTGGTCCCTTTTCCTGGCCTCGAATTTTCGACATAGTGTTGATCATGCTGAGTTTAGCTCTGGAAGCTGAAACAGGCCAGTGGCACAGTTATAAATACACAGTAGTTAGTTACTCTAAATGCTTAGAGTAAACCTAGAGGAAATGGCCACAAACTGAAGGTCCAAAAGTTCCACAGGAACTGAAGGAAACATTTCTTGACAGTGGGGGTGCCAGAGCCCTGGCACAGGCTGCCCAGGGAGGCTGTGCAGTCTCCTTCTCTGGAGACCTTCCCAACCCGCTTGGACGCAGTCCTGAGCCACCTGCTGTAGGTGACCCTGCGTGTGCAGGGGGTTGGACTAGATGAGCTCCAGAGGTCCCTTCCAACCTTAAGCATTCTGTGATTCTATGAATGATCAGATTCACCTGAAATGTTGAAGTGCCTAATTTCCACAAAAGATTTTGAGTGAGGACATGAAATCTTGTTGGTCACTGACTTTTGCAGAAGCTTTCTTTAGATGGTAGATCAGAGAGGAGGCTCTGTCCTGAACATCAAGCTAGAACTTCCCTTGAAATCACTTGGACAAAAGAAAGCCCAGAAACACTCTCATGACAGCATATTTGACACGAGTTAAAACACAGGAAGAAAAATCTTTAACCCATTTCCATATTCTCAATGTTTGGATTTGTGCAGATGAGACAGAAAACAGACTGGGCCACCTTTGATCTCAAGGACAAGTCCAGAGTGGACACCTTACTGCAGACTCAAAGGTTTTTCAAGGTTTTTCAATTTTTGGAAGATTTTCTACTGTAGAATTAAAATCTACCAACCAAAAAACAAAAACAAACAGGATGATAACAAACTATCTTTAAAGGAGTTCTTATTTTTTATGAGGATTTGGAGAAACTCATGCTTTTTGACTGTACTTCATCTTATCTTCTATTTCTGATACACAACTGCAAAACAAGAGAGAGCACACATAATTATCGTAACTAATGAAAACAAAGTCAGAAGAAAAAAAGAATTAACTTTTTTGTTGATGTGTTTACAGAAAATTTGTGCAAGTACAGAATGTGAATAGCATTCAGAGAATGAATTAAGTAATTGTGTTTTACTTCAAATCTTGCCAGCTATATCCTACTGCCAGCTGAGTTGGCTCAGAGTTGGATCAGAGTGGTTGCTTCTACCTACACTATTGTGTATGCTACAAGAAGGCAGCTATGAATAGCTCCACTTTCTGTACTGCAAAAGACTCTACCTCAGTTACTCAGATGCATTTCCATGGACAAAACATCAGTAACTTATGCTGATGTATGCAAAAGTCATTAGTCAACCTTGCACAAATTTTTGCAATAAAGCAAAACACTGGCTGACTAGAGTCAGTAATGTTTCAATCTTAATTTACTTTGAAGACTACATCATGAGATGGCTCCATTTGCTGAACATATTTCATTTTGTGGCACACATATGTATGCACAGACTAAGACACACAAACAGACACAGGAAAATCAGGAAACTGTTGTAGTACATATTTTGCCTGAGAGGCAGTTTATGAAAGGGCAACATATTTTTAACACACAGTAATTATGTTTTTGTAAGCTTTCTCACTACCCTTCAGTGTCACAAGATCATTCTTTTCTGCATTTGAATTTGTTGATGCCTTCTGTTGGAGTGTGCTACAAAACTGCAGGCAACAGACTGGCTGACTGTTCAGTATAAGAAACCACATTTTAACGAAGCGTCTAGCTTTTGAAAGTGCCATTGTAAGGAAGATAATCCTAATATTGGCTCAAGGAGGAGATGTTAGATGTGTTGCTTTCCAAGGAAAAAACCCTAGAGAATCCAAAACTACTCAAATCAGTATAAGACTCTTGTTGACGCCAATTTGTAATGATCGGGGCATGATACAAAGAAGGAAGGCGTAGTTAAACCTAATGTTACCATTTAGGGAATGACTCTGACATGTATAAGAAGACAGAAAGGAAACTAAAAACTAAGCAAAATCAAAAAGTATTGTATAAAACATAAAGGAAGGATAAAATAAACTATGGCACAAATAAAATGAAGGGGACAGGAAATGAAAACAAAGATATGGGAAGCAAGTTGAAAATTTCAAGAGTAAAATCAAAGAAGAGTATAAAAAGAAGCTGCTTTATTCTGAGCAGATAGAAAAGAGTAGAAAGAAACAGTACGGTAAGCATGAAAAGTTAACCTAATCTAAAAATCAAATCTGGTTCATAAAGTCAGTTTTATTTCCTGGTGGAAATCTCATGGCCCATGTAATCTTGTTTTAGAAGTGCATTTCAGAAGACACTCAGCAATGACCTCGCTCCACTGCTCCTGCAGAGCTGATTCCATTAGCTTCCAGGAGCGCAGAGGTCCCGTGTGCGAGTCTGTCTGGAGATCCCACCCCTAGTCACTTGCCTTATTCTGTTAGTGTAGCCATGTAGTTACTTTTCTCAGCTGTGTTTGAGCCTGCGTGAGGATGGGCAGAAATGTATGACACACCACATGGAAGTGGAGTGAATGCCTGATTCTTTCCCTGGTTGCACTTCCCCTCCTTTTCACAGTCACGGTGTCACTAATGATGCACCTTAGCATGAAGTGTTGACAGAACCACAGTGAATCATAGGAACAGCAGCCACAAGAGAGTTTGAAGCTAACTTCAGCATTGCTCATTCTTTATACTTTCAATCAGGTTCATTCTGCATCTTGTTCTCTTTAAGTCGTGGTTGTGCACATATGCATGAAAAGATCTGAGCATTCACCAAGTTCGATTTTAGTTATTCTCAGCTGTGCTCCAGCTTTTTTTCCTGCTTGGAAGGAGACAAGGCTGTCTTTTTCACTCGTGCTAACTTCAGCCCAGCACCTCTTTCAATATGTTCACCTCTCTTTGTCATTAGTAGCCTTTTCTTTTCTTTCCAGCATGAGTTCATTAATTGTTTAGTAATGCTGGACAATACAGCATGCCTCATCTATTGATTCCAAATATATCACAAAGTCAAATGATCTGTAGCACTACTGTACTCTTGTACCCTACATATCTCATAATGTGCATTGCATTCCAAACCCTATTAAAATTAGATAAGCTTTTAAGCAAAATATTCTGTTAAAGGTTTCTGATAAGGAATAACATATTAATATTAAAATTCCTGGGATTTATTTCTATTAATATTTCTATTTCTTTATATTTTCTATATTTAGAAAAGGAAAAGCAAATAGGAAATATTGGAAAAGTACATTTTTGGCCCCTCAGGAAAATTTTGAAGAAGAATTTTTTTCATTTTCAAAGCAATTCTTATCACGATGATCACCTTTTTGCATTTTAATAACTAGTCTAAATCAATCTAAGGCCATGCAAGAGCTGAAGGAGGCAATCCTGCTCTGTCTGCCATCTTTGCCTACCCATGGCATGAAACACATAGCAAAAAAAAACCCCAAATATTCATCATTACTACCATTTTATTTTTCTGATCCTTTTCACATGCTTGACAAGAAGGTGAAAGATGTGTAGTTGAAGTATGGGAATGTTTTTTTCTGCATCAATGCAAAGTTGTATCCTCCCCAGGTGGTGGAAACTTCACCTTGAGCTACTTCCAGAAATTGTGCTCGCTGCTGCCGGTGTGGGCCGCTTTTGTGACTCAATCATAATCACTCAGAGGTGTCAGGAAGGCAGCCAGAGCAGCACGAAGCAGCCAAAGCTTATTACTCAGTCTATACTATGTTGCACAACAGCAGCTTGACAGTAGTTAACAATTTTATCACTAGCCCCATAATGTTTGTCAGGCCTATTGCTTTTCCTGCAGAGAGCCTGTTGATGGCAAGTCATGAAGCTATGGACGCAAGTCATAAACACTATTCCATCTGTTGACCTAGAAACCATTTTAGTCATTGTTATTTTCTCTTTAACACTCCTTGAGCTATGTAAATATCCTTTTTTTTTTTTTTTTTTTTTCCCCATCCCTTGGCAGTAGCATCACACTATGCTTTTTCACTCTGTGGTCTAACTTGTAAATATCACTAATTAATAGCTACACCAGCACCACTCTCTCATCTGTCACATTGGAGATAAAATATTTCCTACCAGCTCAAGTCCACTTCCAACAGAATTCCAGCGAATGTTAATTATTCCTCCTGAATTTTGACGCTTCTTCCATGTAATTCTAAGATATTAGTCATAGGGCCTAATTTTACATCTGTACTCATTTTGCTCTTGCTTAAAGCCATTGATTTCATCAGTGAAGTTAATGTTGATTTACGCTTGTATAAAAACCCTTCCATTTTCAGTTAACTATGGAACTCCCTATTAGTTGCTTGACCTAATGGTTCACCAGTAACCACAACAGCTTCCCGTCGTGATCCAACCAGTTGGACGGGCAGGAGAGGCACATGCAGCTTTCCACAAGCCCAAACACAAAATTCTTCCTCTCCTCATGGAAACCAGTCATTTATCTCTGTTTTGAAAGTTTAACTTCGTCACCTCTGATTAGGTCTATAGTCTACCCCATGCCCCAGCCCAGTACTTCGGCTGTATCTTTTGTAGGTTTTCATACTATTGCAGTCCTATCTATTTCCAGAACAACTTGCAAGAAAACGATTTTTCTCCTGCCTGTCTCTCAAAATTTTGTTAAAAACGGAAAGAATAGGAGAGGGGGAAAAAGGAAAAACTGCACTTTGAACTGCCTAACTACCTCTATCAGCCCTGCTTTGATTTTGTGTTACAGCAGGCAGCAGTGAATCGCTGCAGGTGCGGCGCCGGCTCCCCTGCTCCCTCGCGGGCGCTGGGACAGGCTCTGTGCCCCACGCACGAGCCCTGACCACCAGCCCGCTCCGTGCCCCAGCACCCAGGAAACACACGACTTCTCAGCACATGCTTTACTTAACATGAAGACATACAAAAGAAAACCAGCTTCCCCTGCAAGATTCACTCTCCATTCTGTGGACTGATACAGAAGCCTGCACTCATCTCAAGTCTTTTCACTTCATAGTAACATAGTAAAAAAAGGTTTTGCTTTAAACTTAACTATACCACTAAGGGTGAGCTCTGTTGGACCGTATATGGGTGGAGATTAAAAAAAAAAAAAATGTTTTAACAAAGTGCTGCATGTGTTGTGAGACTGAAATTATATTACCTGGATTGGGCTGAAGATATTCTATTGTCTTGGCCATTATTTCCATAACTGCTCTGCTGGTGACATCCACTTTCTAAAGAAGAAAGAATTAAACAGAAAGAAACAAGAAAAGAAACAAGAAAAGAGATGTTGGACAAAAATAAGATTTTTTTTTCCTTTCTTCATTTCTCTCTCTTTCTCTCTTTGTATTCTTATTATTTTTCTGTCCCTAAGAACTGATGCTGACTAAATCCAGCACTGGTATCAGAATAAGCATAATGAAATTTGCCTGAATTGTTACAGAAACCATTATCCCACTGTTTAATTTGTAGCCAAATCACTCTTAAGTTAGGCCATTATCCTGGCAGCAAAGGGAAAAATAGGAGTACAATGTAATTTTGGTTGCACAGGGAGTTTCATACAGTACGTGATGCTGATTAAGATGTACACCACCCTAAGACATGCCGCAAAAAGGGTAAACTTTTGCTTAGAAAAAGTCACTGAAAACTATTTGAAGTATAATTTGTTCAAGGTACTCTCTGACCTCCTATTAACAGGAAAAGGAAAGAGAAAGCAGATGTCAATCCAAACAACCCACTAAAGACCAAAGGAACTGTCTGTTTCCTTCAAGGCTGATTCTGGTAAAAATGGGATAGGAAAGAGTAAGTCTCTCTCAGTAACCAGCATAAAGAAACCTGTCACCATGGAGGTGCTGACCATTTATTTCCTTGGACTGAAACAACAAAGAATTATTTTATATTTAGGCATTTAAAATAAGGCTGAATATTCTGGACTGAAGATCATTGCTTCCTTCCACAGCAACTCTTTGATTTCTTAAGCAATTTTCCACAACAATTTTCTAAGTTATATGTAGTGTAGAAGTATGCAATTATTCTGCATTTAACAAACTGCTTAGTATCCATAAAACTTTAAAGCAACGGTCTGCGATCCGAGTTCATCCAAGAGATGACGAGCACCATCTGCATCCACAGACTTTGTTGGAAGCTGCAAGATTTATGCATCTTCCAGCAAAAAATGCAATACCTCTTAGAACTGGGCCTCAAAGGAAGAAATGCCCCTTCTGCAGATGTAAGGTTTCCTACAGCCTTTCTGCACTCTGCATTTGTGAAGACACATTGGATTTCTCTGTCAGGTAGCTTGTGTCCCGCGGAGCAAACTGCTTTGCAACAAAAGCAAACTCCTATTTTCAAAGTAAGCACCTGAGATAAGATGGTCACAGCATGCTGAGCTTGACCTCTTTCCTGCTTTCTGCTACCACTGCCATCTGCCAGGTCTTGCTCTCTGCTTTACGCAAAGCAGCAGAAGAGGACTGGCAGCCGGGGGTAAAGAAATAGCTGAACTGCCCGGTGGGGAGCCCAGAAAGGGCTGGAAGGCTGCGGTGGAGAGCGGGGGCGAGGGAGCAGATGGCCGGGACGTGCAGCAGGGACACATCCACCACAGAGGAAAGAGCTGACAAGGGACGCAGGGGCACGGGGCCAGGAAGGAGCATCCCCCAGGTGCCATCCTGTGCTACCCACAAGCCACGCGTGGGACTCACCCCGCCTTTGTGCTGTCCTATTTTCCATTCTTGACCTTGCATCGTTTTTCTAAATCTTCTTTATCAACTTCCAGTTTTGATTTTAGTTTCTACACTTGCATCCACTTTAAAGGGAAAATGGGGACGAAGAGCAATCTACTCTGCAGTGCTTGCATTGCAGGAAAAAGGACAATCCTGTTATGCAGTTTTCTTTTATATTCCAAAGTCTTTCCCCATTTCTCTACACAAATACACAGAAGTTGCATCTGCTTCTCTGTGCCAGGGATGCATATCAGATACATATCTTACAAATTGCCTACCAGCAGCTTGCTTTACAGGATTTACTGGTGACTCTGAAAGTCAAAGCCATAAAAATAGCTGCCATCACTACCCTTTTCAGCTGGCATATTCACACCACCATCCATGGCAAGCCTACTTTTTTTTCCCATAAAAAAGCTCACTGTTTTCCCATAAACACTGTTCACAGTGGACATGGTCAGTGGGGGCTGCCCAAAGGGAACCCTGGGCCCATGAGCGAATATCCAGGGTCCTTGCTCTTCTAAGCTGACACTCAGGGGGCATCATGGATGAATCACGGGCACCTTCTTCCCCCAGAGCAACCACCGAAGGTTTACCTGCAGCTAATGTAGCTGGTGTTAGTCTCAATCACTGAAATACTGGTGTTTTTCAGAGTGCATATATACTATGTATTCATTGGTCAGAGAATGAAAAGGGTCAAGGAACTGAAATTTCAATCCTGCTGAACAAAAGATGAGTTTCTCAAAACTTCTTGATTGATTTGGGGACAAAAGGCTAGAAAATCCTAAAAAGTAAAATAAACATTAATCATGGATATACATACCTGTATTCAGACTTACCCTTTCCATTTCTTTGAAGTCCTCATCTAGCTTGGTTCCTTCTGCACCCCCTACTTTCTCACTCACTTTCTGCAGTTACAAATAACAAAAAAAAAAAAAAAACACAGATTCAGCAATTTCAGCAATAACTTTCCTGTGTGTTTTTCTATAAGTTTCACAACACTCAGATGTGCTAGTCTTCATTTCCGAAAAACTCATTTCAAACACACTTTATTTCAGGTAAAAGACTAGGAAAATATACATTAGTGTTTAATTCTCGGAGCCCAAATCTCCTGCTGCTATCAGAATAGATACATACTGCCATGTCCTTGCAGGATCACATCCTTGTTTCTTTGTGTAATGAGTATCTGGAACACCTTGGACTTAACAAGCCATTAATCAACAGTAACAATGCTGTCTTCAGCAGACAGAAATATCCATGGTCAAAAAGGAGGTGCCTTGATGGAATAAACTGGCCAAAGGATTCAAGAAACTAAAAAGTTCTCATCAGATGTGAGAAAAAACAGCCTTAGCTGCATTGCTTAGAACATTTTAATGCAACATCAGGGATAAAAATCATATTTAAGTACAAAATACTCCTATGCCCTGACTCTAAACTACCCAGAAGGCAACAGGCAGCAAACATCCCACAGCTGAAAAACGTCAGGTATGCATTTACTTTATTTCATGCCAAAATGAGACCTACATCCTTAAATATTAATTGTATATATGCAAACAATGCATATCAAAACCATGTTTGTGGCAAATTTGCCCTTTTTTTTTTTTTGTAGAATACTGTTGAAAGACAATTGGGAAACAGTTCTGTGTTACCATTTCTGAATTGTGCTGGAGTACACTGATCTGAGTTTCCTGTTACTGTGGGTAAAAGTGACAATAACAGATTCAAATGATGATGGCTATGCAGCACTAGTCAAATCAAATTTTTAGCAATTGCACTGTTAGTCACAAATTGTTCTGGTGCTGTAACTCCACAAGTCAGTCAGATGCAGATGACCCAGGGAATGCAGAATCTTCCTCTGTTATGGTATTTGTCACAGGAAATGTATCAGACATATGACTTTCTGATTTCTCTTCATTGCCCACATTTCATATTGAACATTATTTAATCTTATATTCTTCTCTAGGAGTCTCTGAATTTTCTTTAGACTATTTTAACTGAGCGTAACCCCTGATTTTAGTAAACTAACTCCTCTACTCACAAGCAGAAATGGTGGAAAAATTGTGCTTTTTCCTCTCTTGGTTTCAACAATTGTGTTAACTTTTTTACAATATAAAAAGAAGAAAGATACACAGGCAATCACTTTCCTTCAATGAATAAAATGCAGACGTTTGATTAATTCCAAATTTATTCACTTCTATAAAACTACAATTGCAGTACAGGCAGGACATTACTAAAGCAGACCTTTACTGTCTGTACATTGGGAAGCAGCTATCACCCCTGCTGTTTTCTGTCAACTTCTCACTAACCAAAAGGCTGCATTAATGAAGCAAAGCTAATTCAGGTACATTAATGAGACAGCAATCATTCGGAACTTCCTGAGAAAAATAGTGGAAGACGTTTACTTATCCCTTTTTTCTTATGCAGAATGGATTTGAAAATCTCTGCAAACCCTCCTCTGTCAATACTCTGAATGCAGATGAGTTTTTGTCCATATCACTGAACTTGTGCCTGACAGAGATTAGTGAAGAGCAATAAAACTTCCTAGATTTGAAATTCAGTACTATCACACACAATTCTGCAATGGACAAGGGAAGGACTGAATGTCCTAAAAGCTACTATTCATTTGCAGTTTCCATGAAACCTGGTAGCAAGGAAGCATGAAAGACTTCTCAGAATCTTTCACTGTCAATCTGTGAATGAATCTTTTCATGATCCTCCTGCTATGGTTGAGGTGGCAAAATCTGCACAGGAGATTCCTACCAAAGTCTCTGAAAAGGACAAGAAACAAGCATAATACTACTTAAATGTTCAAAACTGGTTTTGAATAACTGAAGTTGAGCTCTAAAGATACAAAGCATCCAAAGGTAACCAGAACCAGTATCCCAACTCTTTTAGCTATATCTTTACATATTTTATCTTTTTATCTGCTTGAGGTCTCTTCACAGGCGATGAGGATTTACACAGACAAGGCTCATCATCCTCAGTGAGCCTCTGAAGACCTCACCTCACATCCACAAAAAAAGAGCTTTTGCAATTGCTCTTTCCTATATAGTCATCATTCTTCTTGCTGAGCAATGTAGGATACTTTTATTTAGTAATATGCCCTATAGAAATGGTCATTGCCGAGTCAACAAAGCAACCGATGTCTTTTTTTTTTTCCCTCAGCATGCATTAAAAAAAAAAAAAATCCTCACTCTGTCCATATTAGTCTCACATCCAGTTTTATTACTTCCTGCTTTGAGGTATCAAATGGAAAAAATATGACTCACTGTTTTAAGATAGCAAATGAAATAACATCCATGCCCCAGGCAAAAATTTCATTTGTAAAGGTCTTGGTCAAGTACTGCTAAAGGAAACAGAGAGATGAGTCAAAAGTAGAAAGATGATCCATGAAATCTTTAGCTCTTCACAAACTAAGTGACTCTTCTCTTGGGGTCAGCTGCATCACAGGCCTGCACAGCAGTTCCTTTGACATCACCATCCAAGCAAAAATCTGTTTTGGAAAACTGTGGGAAGACCACATGGGCACTAATGAAGCTATGGGGACATAGCATCAACAAGAAACTGAGAAACATCAAACAAGATTTCAGGGCCCTAGGATGGCACTCAAAGGTCTGGGTGCCCAGGTCATGTTCTCCTCCATCCTGCCAATGAGGGGAATGGATATGAGGAGGGAAAGGCAGATTTTCCAGGTTAACAACTGGCTGCGCCGCTGGGCTCGGCAACAGGGTTTGGGCTTCTATGACCATGGGACTCTGTTTGAAGATCACCAGCTGGTGGGGAAAGAGGGGAGCCACCTCAGCAAGAGGGGCACGTGTGTCTTTGCCAACAGGTTGGCCAGCCCGGTTAGGAGGGCATTAAACTCAGCAGGAAGGGGGAAGGGGAGCGTTACATGGACAGGGCAATCAGTGTCCTGCAGCCGGAGCCAGAAGGCATCCAGCGGGAGTATGGCAGTGGGGAAGTGAGGATAGGAGATGACTACAGAGGGTCCTCTTTCACCCGTCCTGGGAAACCTGCCGGCTCCA
>VZSV01000041.1:3606371-3618548 GCA_013398735.1 Nothocercus julius
AAAAAAAAAAAAAAAGTTCTCTACATCAGTGTTTTAGGCTGCCAGCTGAGAGGCTGAGTTTACCTTCACTGTTTATGAAGTCTCGCTGTTAACCCAACTAATTTGCTTGCACTAAACTTCAGCCTTGCAAGACACAGAGTACTTCACGTGCAGACATAACACGAAGATGCCAGAGCAAATTCTACACCCTGCCAAGATCCCCACACAGGAGGGCAAATGCCCAATCAGCATTATTCAAACGGTGACACAAAGGTACTGCTGACTGCTAAAGCAGAGTCTAATGTATTTGACTTCGTTAAGCCAGACAACTTTGTCCTCATAATCTTTGTAGGACTTGTAATTTTCTTTCACAGTAAAGGAATGAATTAAAGTCTAGCAGAAATAAATAGGAGATGTTCAGGCCTAATAAAAGCAAAATAACAGCAGGAGAAATTTACAGCAATTAAATTCTATTTATGGCATATTTTGTAACTATACATGATGTACTTCAGTCCACGGGCCTTTGGCTGGCAAAAATTCAGCCTACTGCTTAACATCTGGAGATGTGAGAATGCCAGAAACATTTAGAAGCTGCTAAAGACCAAGAGGACAAAATATAGTTTAAACGTGATTTATTGATTAAACAGCCGTACCAACTCCTATTGTGAAATTTTCCTGTCTATATAGCAGAGCAAATTTGCTTGACTCGAACAGTGAATTAATTGCTATCTGAAAAGACATGAAGTTAGAGGGAATTTTGGAAGGAAAAAAAATCTACAAGCTGTTGCTGGTAGCAATCTGTTTCATTTCTAATGTTCTTATTGACACAATGTCTAGATGGCTGCAGACTGTGCAGAGCACAACATGGTGCCAAAACAGATTATCTGTGTATATTGTTTTTATTCTATTGGTAGTGTTGATAATTTATTAACTATAGAACAATCAAAATCCCCAAAGTGCCTTGCCACTTTTAGGCTAAAAGCAACACTTTTAGAGAATTCTGTTATCTGCTTAAAGCTTTAAATTTTTACAAAAGTATTACTTGAACTGAATGCCTTTCTTAAATTCTTGCCCTTGGTCTCACACTTGCTGGGTAAAAGCAGTGGGTGCCAGTTGTCAGGGTCAGGGGAGCATAACAGCAGGACAGCAATTGTGCAGCAAGCACTGGGCATCTCTGATGCAAAGCCTGTGGCTGACTTTTTGGACATCTATTGGATGAGGGAAGAGAAGAGAAAGAAGAGGACAGGCTGAAAGGGTGGGGGTGACGTGTGCCACCACGCAGGTCGTGGCTCGTGGGAGGAGTGCATGCGGTCACGGGTGGGAGGAGGTGGAGCTGCACCCTCGCGCCTGCAACACAGCTCAGCGAGGGTCTGCCCGAGCCGCCGCTGGGGCGGACAACCGCCCTTTCTTAACCCGAACCAAGCCACGCTCACAACCCTTGTGGCACTGCTGTTTACTTTGGAAGAGGTCAGTTTCTTCTCCCCCTTCACCACTGCATGTATTGTCTGGCAGTGGCAAACTGGGGACATTATAAAACTCAAGGAAATAAACCTGCATAATGAAGAGAGGCCTCAAGACTTGGTGCTGACCCAAACTCTACCATAATTCACTAGTTACATCTCTGAGGTCCACAGAAATGTACTTGAAATAAGCAAAGGCAGAGACGAGCCTGCTGTTCTCTGATACTTGGGAAATCTAGAAGGTACTCAGAGAAGAAATGCCCAGGAAACTCCTCTGGGAAACAAACGGAACACTACAGCAGTGGACTCACTGAGTGGTTCATAACCACCAGAAAGACAGATCATAACACAACACAGACCAACACAACAAACTTCAGTTTAAATTTAGCTACCATATGTGTTGATAGTTCTAGCTGCTACCAGAGAAACAGGCACTGCAGGAAGGCTGGCTTGATAAAGTGGAGTGAAAACCTGTAATTTACAAAATAGTTTCTTATTAGTAGGAAGGATATAGAGATCCTTGAGGCATAATAATGAAATAGGCAGTTCTTTCTAATGTTATCATGCAATTCATCTGCATGAGGAAATTCAGATGAAAAGATAATACAAAAGAATGCTGGGCTTGATAAAAGACCATAGAGCCTGCTAAAAAAACTGTAATTGCTTACACTTCCAAATATCTCAAGATATTTACAAGCTTTTCTAGTCAGTCTTTCAGTCTTACACAACAGCTGATGTTTTGACCCACTGTGGTTGAATTACATCTGTATCTGGAGTTGCAATGAAAAAGTTCAGTTTTATAAGGCTGTGAGCTGCTGTTCACATTTCTGTTACGGTGTCTTCACAAATTGGCTGTTTAGACTCATTTACAGCCTTTCAAAAATGCAAGTAAAACTGCCCAAATATTTTACTAAATACATAAATGCAAAAGGGACAATATAATCTTTTCTGAATTGCCTCTGAGAGAAATTTAATCCATTGCCATCTCTCTGTTTGCCTCCACTGTCTGTGTCGGCACCTTTTCAAGTCCACTGCGCACAATGGAAATACGTTAACACTGCACTGCATTGCAGGCAGGGTAGACCCACAATTTATAACTTCTTATATTCAAAGAATAACACAAATGCACATGCCTATAGATCTGGAAGAATACTTTCAGAAATAAAGGAAGTCTGAAAAAAATACTGAAATACCCAAGAGAAAGGGAAAGTTTCCTTGTTGCTGAAATCTTGTCCTTCCTAAACCATATCACAGGGCATGTCCCATCATATCTTTTAAATATAAAATGTACTAATGAACAGAAATAGAGTTACATGAAGCTGTAATACTCACTGCTTGGAGTGCAGAAATACATGCCTGAGAATATAACTACTATCACTAAAGACCAACCCGATTCAGATGACTTTTCGGAAAGAGAGCAGCACATAACTGTTAAGTCCAGGTAGACAGCAATTTCTTCAACATTTCTTCACTGCAGTCACAGGGACCACGGCTGTGTTTGCTAGGCCAGGAGACTCGGCCTCAGTACCCGATCCTGAAGACCCTGCCCACACCTCAGAGACGAGGCACCATCACCTATTTCCTCTGGACAGGGGCACTCAGTGGTGTGTGACACCCTGCTTTCATTCATATCCCCTTGCATTTCAGAAAAGTGTATCTGTACACTTTACAGAATGGGATGTAAAGGGAAACACAAAATACCACTTTTAAAGTGCGGGACATTTCTCTTGCATTTGAAATAATCTAATGACAAAAGTTTCTAAGGACAATTTACTTACACTGCAAGGAAAAAAATAATGCTTTCTCTTCCTTATTCTTCCCTCTCTCCTTCCCATTTTGCCCATCCAAGCAAACCTTAAAATTCATCTTGAAGATGGGGAGAAAAACAAGTTAGATTCTTAAGCTTTCAAACCTGGAGTTTGTCGTAAGAGAAGAAATATTCAGATATAGGAATATTAAGTACTTTATTGCCTTTCTCTGCTTTAGAAGCTGCTTAGCTTTTCCTCAATCTGAGGAAAATCAAAATTCTCAGATACTCTAAACTTTGACTGTCTTTTATACTACCCATTTCTTGCATTAGAACACTGGGTTTTATTAGTTTCCAAGGGCAGAAGCACAAAAGCACAAATCACATCCTGAGGCGATCAGTTTGAAATGTATAAATGTGCTTTGTTAGTCTTGAGCTGTCTTAATGCGACTTCCAGCCTAGAGAAGATCCTAGATAAACCAGGACAGAAAGGTCAGTGGTGGGCTGGAACTCCTGGCATCCACCACACTACCACTTTCAGGTTTATTTAGACAATGAGAAATGCAGGTTATTCACTGTAACCTGCTTATCATGCTGCAGGGCATTAAAGTAGTATTTAAAATATATAAAGGTAGTTTATCTTCATAGACTTCTAGAAAGAAAGCAAAGAAATCCTGGATTACAACTGGTAGCATACCCCTATCAAGTAAGTATCTCGTTGACTGTGTGACCTATGCTAAGTCATTCTATCTACCTGTGGTCAGATTTCAGTATATTCTTTCTTTTGTCACATCAGGGTAATGTGACACAAAAGGGTGGATTAAACAGCTAGTACCCCTATTTTCACTAGATATTGGCGTTTGCAAAGTAGAATTTTGCTTAAAAGAAAGGTAGTAATGCTTGTTTCTTAGCACACAGGCAGTAACTTTAAGACCTGGTGATTTATGACAGAACTGAGTAGCAAAATCCCCGTGTCTTACCGACAAAGGATTTAAGCAAAGCAAGAGAAGTGACTGGGTTTCAAATACAACAACTATTGCATTCTACTTATTAGCAGTCCCATTTTTTAAGTTAACAGTATTAAGGTTAACAATATTTTCCTCATAATTCACAGATCACTAAAGTAATACTTCTTCCCTAAGTCCTTGAAACTTAAGTTCCATCATAGGGATTGGCATCATTGTACTAACCAGATTTCAAAAATACTGGCACAAAGGAGAACACAAATGTTCAAGAATTTTAAAGGGGATCTTTTACCAAAAAAAATGGCTTTGTAACAGCTTTGCATGCCATTGGTATTTAACAGCTATTGCTTTGTTACAGTCAACATTTAACAACTACTACAGTCTAGTTAAAGCCATTACTTCTGTTTTGATTGATTAATAAGACTACATAAAAGCTTTTTGCACTCTAGGCTTTCACTACCCAAACCAGACGACCTATCTAAACCTGCACTGGAAGAAGTAGAACTGATCAGCTGAACATTTCTCTACTGATAGACATATTTTATTGCAAGGCCAACTTAAATTTGTAGCAAGCACAACTTTTTGAAGGTTGTTGGTAAAAGTTAAAATGCATACTCGTCTAAAATAGTGACATGCTGAACTTGATCTCCAGTGCCTCAGCTGGAAGGTGGGGAAGATAGAATGTTTTTATCTACAAGCTTCCTGAAGATGGCTATAAAAGCATTTTAATACCCCAGATTTAAGCATAAGTGTGGAAAGTCAGAAATTACTTATCTAATTCCCAATGCACACAAGCACCATGATAGCATGACACCTCTTTCTGAGGTGATTCCTCCTCGATACTTAGCTCCATAGGCTAATGATACTGCAGCATCAAAAAAACAAACAAACAAACAAACAAACAAACAAAAACTTGCTCCTTCTCCTTAACAATGCAGCACTGCTTTCTCTAGAGCTTCTAACAATCTGGCATTAGATTTGCAGCATTATTGTTCCCCCTGCATTCACATTCTAATATAGGCATTGTCATACACATGGTTTAGGTGAACTTTTAAAAAATGCACAGTTTAAAAAGTGTATGGCAAATGTAGACACGAGTACTAACGTTTGTCTCTTCCACCATTAGCAAATGGGAGTGCAAAACCTAAGATACTAATGGTGGGAAGATATCTGCAACAGAAGCTAGGGAACGCACAGAGTGATAAAGTAAGACTGTTCTTTCTGGTATTTTGTTTTCCATATTTCATTTATGTTGAACACATCACTCCTTTCAAAGCTGGGTAGACTGGCAGACAATAAATAAGCCTTGCTGTGAATATGCATGACACTCTAAATATCTTTTTCTCTTTGTACCAGCGTGTTAGCTATTGTGCAAAATAATACCCGGAAGAGTCAGCCATTTTAATATCTTCTCCTCATAGTAAGTGGTGCACAAAGTGTGCTGAGATCTACAAATCAGTTATGTTCTGCTTTCTAATCATCATCTGCTAAAGTCCTCTGCTGGTCACCCTATACCAAAATAAACATGAACCAACACTAAACAACTAGAACTATAAAAAAGAGAAGATATTACTGACATAAATTTTGCAGCACCTTTCAAAAGTCATCTACTAGCCACACTGTGAAAATACATTCGGTACACACATTGTGACAAATCAGGGCAGATAAACGTAATTGCTATGGTGTGTTTACCATTTGTGCTCTCTCAAAACTTACTATCAGCATCTTAATTTTCTTGCCTGTAGTCCTCAATACACAGGCAGTGACAAGGTTTTTGCTTCTTGCATTCTGCCTGTGTTAGGTCTTTTAGAACATCCACCAGCAAGGATGTTCTAAAGCATCTCAGGAGTAATGGGGCACCTGGAGGAAGACTGCTTTCCAGCATCACAGAAATGTCCTGTAAAAAACTGATACTGTTCTAAGCTTCTCTGCAGGAAAATAGAAAAAAAAAAAAAAAAAAAATAGAAAGAACAATGTCAAAAGCAACTTCCTTCAAGGAAGAATAAAATGATATACCAGTAATATCTTCTTTCCACGGGAAGATAGGAGCCGCATGTACACATCATGCCTTGTTCTTCATCAAATTTTAAGATCCATGAGCATGAAGCGAAGCCTGGTGATGGTTATATCAGAAGAATCACTGCCTGATTCTGAATCACCTGAAGGCCAGACAGACCTGTTGGCCACCCAACTGTTTGTTTTTGTTTCAAACCACCAGGTATCACACCTGAACTTGTGTGCCGATTGGTTCTTCCACAAGCCTCCCTGCCTTAATGTTTTTATGGTTTTAGTATTAATACAACAAAAATCCTCTCTTAGACAACCTGGCAGCGCACCCCATTCTCACTGCCACCAACCTCTTTCAGTTAGTAGGTGGGGGATGAAAGAGAAGCCTTTGCTGCTGTACAGTTTCCATTTCATTTTCAAGCTTATCTCATCACAGCACAGCCACTCTGAAGGCTAACGCTGCTTTAAATTACCGAGAAAACTGAAGAAAGAATTACTAGGCTCAACGCAAAACACCATGTAATTTGCTCTTGTAACAAACACTGTCCTTATCTTTAGGAACAGCCAATAAATTTATAGTTCCTATTTATTATATGGTGTTCTTTTGTTAGGCTTTTTTTTTTCCTTTTAGCTCACTTTTGCTTTAACTTATGGAGTTGCTTCTGTCAAACAGAGCAAAGTGAACTTTAGATTTGTAAATGAGTGCTTACTTTTCCTATGCTATATTAATATCAGCACAGAACTGGTCTAAAAAGGGATTTTAATAGGATTGGTATACCCTGATTAGCTATTTAATATCAATAATAAAATGTATTATTGCTAATTTTATTATTATTAGGAAGAAGTTTTACAATCCTTATAGAAGGTGAAACTGGAAAAACAGAACAAAAAAAACCAAAGTTTCTGATTTTGCTGTCCTGAAACAGTAAAAAAATGTCATTTTTCCATCCCTAGGCTGCAGGATTGAGAGCAGCCACACAATCATACAATAGCCTGACAAAGCTAGCTATACATCTCAAAAGAAGGTTGGTAATCTCCTCATGTCACAGTTCTTTGTGGGAGAAGTATTAGCCTTTTTCCACAACTTTTATCATCTGCCTACTTGAGCAAATTTGAGCAAATTTTGTGCAAAGTCTAGGCTATATGAATCGAGAACACACATAGAACATCATGCTTGTTCAGTCTACTGAGATGATGGGTTTGACACTACCTAGTCACTAGTACTGAGGACAGGTACCTTCATTTTGTCAAGCAAAGTGTAGCAAAGCCTTTCTAGTGACAAGCTGCCAATGGTAACTGATAAAGTCTAAAAACTAGAAAACTCTCACATTCCTCATTATACATGTACTTTATTACCAAGCTGCAAACAATAAAGATGAAAGTGTTATGACACAAATCATCTCATGGAAGATGATAGGAAATGACTGATCGAGGTTTTATTTAAACAGCTCGATGCCAAAAGATTATGTCTTTAAATCCTTTCTTGGGATCTCTTTCATGTAACAGCACGATGATTCAGATGCCCTTTGTAAAGGCATCTGTGAATCTAAAAGATCAATAGGGTTAACAACTAAACCAGGATTTTTATGTTGTAGGGCACATGATCAGTAAAAAACAAAGAGCAACTCTGCCAGTGTGCTTCTAGAAAAAGATGCTTAGAGATACTTAGTAATTTCTGCAACAGTTTGAAAGAAAATACTGCCTTTTTTTGACAGGAATTTATGAGTTTCCATATGTCTTGAGAAAAGATTTCTCTATCCCAGATCAGAAATTCTGGTCAAAACCTGACTTAACAAATGACCCTTCAAGCTCACCCAAGTAAGGGAAATCAGATTCAAGCCCTTGTACCACCCATTTTAGAGAAGAGACTAAAATGTGGATCTTTGACATATCACATCTTCCATTGTTTAGTAAAAAAGACAAGCTAGACCATTCACATTTGAAGGTGAGCTAGATGGAGAAGAATTAACTCACACAAAATAAAGGAATTCCAAAAGAGGAGATTGTCCAGTTCACAGGAGATACCTGACCCTACAGAATGGAATTTATATAGGCAGGTTGCTCTCAGCTTTTTCTATAAAAATTCCTTTGCTCAGACCTCAGAACTTCATGAAATCAGAATGCCTTCTCAAAAAGGTTTCACGATACTCTTCTTCCTTAATGAAATTGTACATTGTGGAAGGCACCTTGCTTCGAAGGTCTGCAACAAGTTATTTCACCAGTCACGTTTCTGTCAGGACACTGACAGCACTGAGAGCTGTGACAGTGGATATAGTAGTATATTCAGAAGATATCATTGTAAATGCCAAAGATACTCCATGTATATGTATAGATCAAAAAGGTAAAAGGTCTGGTTTGTCCTACTGTTACATGAGTGAGATTCATTCAGCTGATTCCCGCTTAAAAGGGTTACAGAAAGTACAAAAGAAAAACAACCTTTCACAGATCAGAAATGGAAGAAAAATTCTTATTGATCTGGAAACTCAGTGATGTAACATTTCCTAATACAATAACTCATCAAATGCTCTTTCATCTGTAAGTCATGAAGAGTTAAATGATCAGCTCTACTTACTCAGGAAGCCTTTCTGGCACTCATTACAGGGTTAGCTTTTGATTAAAAATAACAAATATGCCTTTCTTTTGTAGGTAACTACAAGTTATAAACTATCAATTTTGACAGCATTGTAATGAGATGATTTTAGCTATTTCATGTAGCCTGCTGCAGCTAATAGAAGGCTTTACTGCATCAACTTTGCCAAATGATAAAATAAGTGCCAGTTACTCACAACGGAATGATGGCTTTTCACTACTGTTGCCAATCTTTCCAAAGGAGAAAATCCAGATAGGTTTTGCTGCTTTTCAGAGATTTCAGACACAGGCACTGATGTAATACATAGTATTGCTGTTTATCCCCCAGGTAGAATACATCCAATTTTTTAAAGACTAAGTCAGTGAGTGAAAACTACACTGGTGTTGAGGCATCTTGCTCTCATGCCTTATCTTCAGTTCTGTATGGCTAATTACCTCACGGATGGACATATTTTGACCAAACAGAGGCAAAATTTGACAAGGAAGTTGACAAAGCTGGTAAAGTTGCAAAATCTGTGTTTTGTACCAAACACCTTTGCTCTGACAGTGCTGAGTCACATGTCTGTCCGTGTTGCATAATGCGGCTCCACACCAAGGACATCCAGCTACCTCTAGGGAAGCTGATTCATCAGTTACAGCATAGTGCAATGCAGTGCAAAGCAGATGACCTTGGCTTGTTCAAGGAACTTGCATGTAGAGTCGCATGGTAGGCAGTAAAGGATAACAAAGGTGTGCAGCCAGCCTGGCAGCTCTTGAAGGACAACCACCTCCAAGCACAAGAATGGTCCATACTGATACTCAGGAAAACTGGAAGATGTATCAGGAGACTGGCTTGGCTTGCCTAACCGGCTTGGTAGTCACAACTGAGCTGCAGCATGAAAAGATGTACACAGCAGACAGAAGCAACAAGAAGCTACAAAGAAGGAATGTAGAAGGAATACAGGAATATGTCCACGGGCATGCAGGCATAAAGTCAGCAAATCCACACCTTAGGACAACAAAGACCTACCTGCAGGACAATTTCTACCACTGTACTGAAAGAATAAAAAGGGAATTGTGGGTCCACTGTTGAATGAGGTACAATTTAGTCACAGTGGGTGCAGAAAAGGTTAAGGTACTCAATGTTTTCATTGCCTTGGTCTTCACCAGCAAGATCTGTGCCTGAGGCCAGGTTCAAGGAGAAGAGCTACTGGGAGTAGCTCTTGAGAAGCAGGTCTTCAGAAAGTGCTGGATGGCAGATCCAGCAAACTGCAGCATCATTTCAGTCCTTAGAAAAAACACAAGGCAAGTCTCCTTTGAAGCCACAGGTACCTGAAGGAGAAGGAGGAAAGTGGAAATAGCCAGCAGGGATTTACCAAGGCTAAACCAACCTAATTTCCTTCTGTGGTGTAATGAAAAGATCTGTGGATGAGAAAAGAACAGTGGATGACAACTACTTTAATTTTTCCAAGGCTTTTGATGTGGTCTCCTAGAGTGTCTCTGTATCCTGGTTAGCAGGCTATATGGAAAAGAAGAGTGAAAAATTCACTGGATCATCAGGCTCAGAGGGTTGTACCTAATGGCTCATACTCTACCTGGAGACTGGCAGCAAGGGGAAATCCTCCATCATTTATTTTGGGACCTGCCCTGTTTATCATCTTGATCAGTGCCCTACAAAATGGAATGGCGGACACTCTTGAATCTGGACATGACATTAAATTGGGACAAAAAATTCAGTATTTTGGAGGTAGCCACTGTTCAGATGGAGGAATATCAGATGAGAGGAAGGGGCCAACAAAAGTCTATTGGAATTCATCCAGGACGAAGGCCCACTGTGCCTGAGCTATCAGAACTCGGCAGTGATGTAGGCCAGGCTGGGGTCAGGAGCAGCTCTGAGGACTACTTGCAAGGTAGAGATGCTGATTTTCTACATCCTACCAGACTGGGATGCACTAGATGATCTCTTCCTAAAACACGAATAGGATGCCCAGGATCACTATCAGGAAACAGATCAAGCCCTTTTCCTCCAGAAAGAAAATTTTGATCGGTGTAATTAACTGGTAAGCTATGATGGCAATAGCAGTTTGTGGTGATCTGTGGTAGAACACAGCAGCACAGATGGGCAGATGGTTAATGACACAAGCAGACTGACTTGTAGAAAACATACCACAAATTTGTCATTAACTTAAGCTTGTGTTTGTTGTAAAGAATCCAGCTGAACACTATGTACAGAAATGTAGAGTATGAAAACATGTAATGCTTTATACAGCATTAGATAGAATTATTTCTTATTGCTGTAGCAATCACTCACAACTTGTTTTACAGTGTCCTTCCATGAAAAACAACAATTTATGCAAACATTTACCTGTGCCCGTAGACCACCCACATTTATTGCCATGGTTCATGTGTCTATTTAAAAAATTTGATCACTAAAGAGATGAAGGATAACACTTTCACTGTGCTATACATAATGTCTTCCTGCTATAGGCAGCTATATGTGACATTGATTTGAATGTGAGCTATCTGTTGACAGGTGAGCTGCTCTTGCATACAAGTAATGCATAAACAGACTGCAGACTCACAGAGCAGTTGAGATTGGAAGAGACATCTGAAGATCACATAGTCCAATCCCCTGTTCCAGGAGGGTCACCTAGAACACATTGTTGAGGACCCCGTCCTGAGATCTAGCTCATTGGCTCCAATTTCATTAAGCATTAGGCCAATTTCAGTAGGAATTTCAGTAGCACAGCGTTCTTAAATTAACTCGGCTCAGATTAAATATTTAGAGACGGAAAGCTTTTAAGGCAGCGGGGCATCACTAGGCCATGCAGAGCTACATAATTGTCTTCTCAAAATACATGCACAAAAGGAAATCTGCTGGCTACAAGGCAGATAATCATCAAGCACTGTTAGTTAATTTAAGGGTTCAGAAGCCCAGAAAATAATCTTGAACTGATTTACAAACTGTGAATTTTCTTCTCTTAAAAAACTAAAAAGCTAACACTAGAATCCAAAATTATGCACATTATTTGAAAAATAGATTCTTTTTTGAAGCGGTACTCTCCAACAGTGATATCCATTGAAAAGACTGGGAAATAGGACAGGCATTACAATTCAAAGATGAATGAACTTTTTTTTTTTTTTTAAACAGAACTAGCTTTTCCAAGAAATGGCTAATTCAGGCCAAATAAGGATACTAAATCATGTGAACATACTTATTTAGGCCAAGCAATGGATATACGCTTTGCTTTAAGAACCTACCTGTCACTGATTTCACATATAGAAAATACTCATTTGTTAGGCTTAAATTAGGAATTCACAGAAATAAAATATATGCTTCCCGCAACAACTTCAAAGTATAACTTGTATTTCATTTGAAATTTTTGTTTGGGAGGTTTCATTATACTTGTACAAATGAAGGCATTTTAGGCATTATAACAATTTCTCAAAA
>VZSV01000041.1:3620652-3666580 GCA_013398735.1 Nothocercus julius
ATAATCCCCTACATATGTAAATGTATATATTTTAGTCCACTTCTTCCTTAATCCAGGACTCCTATTTGAAGATCCAGGGTCCTACTTTAAAATCAAAAATATATTTTGCTAATGTTCAGAATTTTCCCTAATAATTTTTTAATAATATCAAAATTTCAGTAAGAATATTCACCACAAATAAACTCCTTTTTACATTGAGATTTGACAGTTTTTTTCCTTCTTCTATACTGAAGCATCATTACCAGGACTTTGCACTGCAGCCAGTTCCTTGAAATAACTCATTGTTATTTAAACTTTGTCACATACTAATGCTCTACAGTTACTGCTGCTGTCAGTTCACCCAGCTACGACCTAAAGCACACATTGACTTTGATACTAGATATTGATATTAAAGATCTTATTTTCTTTGAGAACACCACCAGTTAAACCCTACATTGGTTATTTTGCAGTCACACAACATACTGTCTGCTGCAGGTATTACAGATATTTTACAAGGTGCTGTATCCGTGCAAAACTGTTCCTCATGAACCATGTTCTAGCTTCATTTTGCAATATGCTGTATTTGTACTTGAGCAGACATTATGCTTCATGTGAAAGATTATGAAATGTATTTCAATTTCAATTGAGGGTTTGCTTCACATACATCAGCTATAGGAACAGTGGCAGACCTATGACTCACAGAATGCTATCTTTGAGCTGGGTCTCAAAAGCAGGACACTGCTCTCTCCTCATTAACGACTGCGACTTTCCTGTTCTCTTGAAAGGCCACAGATCTACTGCAACCTTATCACACTGTTGATGTCTATCCCGAAAGGTATCCTAGATATTTAATGAGGTCCTTCCAGAGCGTACCCACAAAATGAAAATTAAAAACAGCAGTACTTTCTTACTGCTTCAATCTGCGACAATATTAAAGACTTTGTGCACAAAAACACTTCTTCCTGGATTCAGCTTTAACAGTGAGCTGACATATGTTTACATTATACTTTCATGTCAGTGATTAGTTTCCAATTCTGTTTAATAAAAGAAAATGTGCTAAGTTTAAGGCTCAGCGTCTGAGACAACCTGCTCATGTAATGAACTCATTATCCAGGGTTAGTAATCTCTGCGCAGGAGAGGATACAGGACGGCTGAGGTGCCTTAGCTTTGCTGGAGCCCGCTGTTGCTGCTCATGATCCAGCGCTAGCAGTCACCCACCATTGCAAACTGAGAGTTGTTAGCAGGCTCTGATTAATACTCTCTGTGTCCTTGACAGGAGCACGGGTACTGCGATCTGAAAGTCCAAAGGCTTAGAGGTTTTCAGGTCACTGTAACTAACAGCTGAGCTGCCAGACATTATTAAGCTTTTCCTATATGGGAGCCCTTAAAAAAAGAGAGAGAGAAAAAGAGGAAGAGAAAATAAGAAAGTTATCCTGAAGGTGCAAGAGGCACAGGGTAACCAGGGAGATGAAGTGGATCTTAAAAGAGCCAGGTCAGAGACACATATGCAGAACGAAATCACGTATGAACACCTTTACGCAGGTCAGTGAAAGTCACTGTAACATCCCTCTCTCTTTTCAGATGCGTTTGTTAAGCACCACTGTCCGTTCTCTAAGAGCATACCTCAAGGTAGGTTCTGGGACTGTTTTATAGTACTTCCAATATATATAATCTGATTTTACAAACGTGAAATGTGACAGTAAAATTGCTGATAAAATTATTTCCAAGAAATAGAAGTTTAAGTCTTCTGAAAGAAAAGATACAGGTACTAAAAAAGAGGGCTAAAAAATGCAGAGAAGAGATGAACTGTAAATGTAGTAAAAAAGAATATTCAAAGCTGGGAAGAAAAGACAGGAAGAGCAATTAGCACCCAACCAGTAAGTGCCAAAAATGAAAGAGTGTAGGAACAGAAAACTGAAGAAAAAATCCTAGAAGCAGTTCATCTTAAGCTCAAGAAATGCCAATGCAATGAAAGATTTCTGAGTTACAAAAAATCAAAGATGGAAAAGATAGCCTGGAAAAAGCAATACAAGCATGGGACTGTCCAGTTCAATCTCACCAGACCACAAATAGCAGCCCAGATGGTTTGAACACACTGGAGGAGGATCCCACAGGGAGTGAAAAATGGCAATCAACAGATGGTTTGCAGGTAGGGAAGGAATAGAAGCAAAATATCCATAAATATGGACAATATGCACAACTATCTTTATTCTGTGGTCTTCATTTCAGCTATGGTCTATGTTTCAACAAAGCCAGATGGGAAGGAAAAGTTCTAGTACTTCTATTTGAAAGAGTCTGCACCAAATTCTTCTTGGGTGATCAGCTGCTCTGTGTATTAAGCAAAATAAACACATTCCACATAATGTCTATTCAGAGATGAATTAATCTCTGCAACAGGCCTCAGAATGCCTCAGGTATTGAAAACGCATTGGTTTGAACTTGGCTTAAGCCAGCACTATCTTTTTTTTTTTTTTTAACATGCCTGCCTATATTCCCTGAGCTTTGCCGCACCCAGGACAAAACACAGTGACACCTCGCAGCAGAAGGACACTTTGCCCCAATCCTTTAGGAGGATCTTTGTTACGAACAGTGGTAGCACAGCACTCTCAAGCTAGGGGAAGGTCTTCTGCAGGGCTAAATGCTCTACATGCTTTGGACTAGTTTTCATTTTGTGACTCAGCTACAATTTCCATACAGGCAACAGCTAAAGTAAAATAAGTCTATTACGTAGGAGATAAATGAGAAAGGGATGTGTATTGCCACAGGCCCAGGAGAAAGTATTTTTATTATCAAAAATTCTGAGGGGTCTCTATAGGGATCATGACTGTTCCGTGCTGTTACAATGGTCATGCGTAGCAGGGTATTTGTTGGAGCAGTAGCAATCATTTACTTTCCAATTTGTACTTAAAGGAGTAAACACACTTGTTAAATGATGTATCTTACCCGCAAATGAACTCTTTTCCTCCCTTTGATAAGCATTTAAAACAACTTCTGAGTAATTATTTTTCCTCAGTCCCACACAGATTTAAAGCTTTTTTTTGTTTTGTTTTTTTAAACTAAGCAGTAGCTAAAGCTCCTAAACAAGGATTACATCCTGAACAAAATATTCAATATCCTGAGTGGATTCAACTTCTGCTTCCATTTCAAATTAATCCTTCTGGGTACTTGCTGGCAGTGTAACAACAACAAAAGCTGTGAGTCATTATAACACTGTCATCCTTTACTGCAGTACAATTGCTAGGACTAGCAAATGTGAGGAGGAATTAGATAACAAAAATAAAAGCTGTAGTTGCACAGGAAACCAGTTCAAATAAACCATTAGATAATACATTTCCTCCTCTACAGTCTCGGTTAAGCTCTTTTTCACTCGTCAAAATGCTTGCTGTATTTATTTTTATGAGAGAAGAGATCTTCTGGCAACAAGAGAAAGCTCAAGTGTTGCAGTTCCTTGAAGTGGAAGAGCACTTCAGTATTTGCCAAAGATAAGAGCTCTGTGATGGACTCCGCAACATGTTCTTACTGTTTTTGTCTCACAGGTGTCCTAGAAGAAGATCATTTTCACCCACACTTGCTGTTCTTGGGTGCAGTGGATGGGAGTCGATGTACAACATAAACATCCACATCTATCATAACCTAGTAACAAACTAAGTGGTGCAATATTCAAAAAAATAACAGCATTTCCCCACAGTTGGTTCAAAGCATGGGGAAGACCTCCTGCAGTGTGGCTGGTATAGCGATAGCTCGAAATGAGGGCATTCAGGGCAGGGGAGGGAGGTGAAGCACTGATGTACACAACACAGTTTCACACTGCATACACACTGCATGGTGTTACTATTGGAATATGCTTGATCCTTTCCAAGTATCCTTCTAAATCATTCAAATCTCAGTAACAGGAAAAGTCATACAGTAGCACAGTCTCCTTTAAACATCCCCTAGTAAGTCTCCCCTCTGGTCCGTCCCCAAGTACACTTCTCCTTACACGCCATGGAAACTTCCACACCCAATAAGGCTGTAGGCATTAGCCTCCTTCAGTTTGCAAGGTGTTCTGGGGCGAGTTCTATTCCTCTTATGTCATCTTGGGTCATGCACCAAGGATAAATGATCTAAAGGATAATGCATAAAAGTTCTAAAGGATGAATCATTTGCCTTTCATGGCCTTAGCAAGTGGGTTCCTCTGCCCATTACTGTACCTCTGCTTCTTCCCTGACCCTTGCTGGGTTTTAAAATACCACATCAATGGTTGCCCATCTGAATGCATGCATTTCCTCCCAAAGGAAGGGAGCTGCACATAACCTGTAAGTCAAACTGAAAAAAAAAGTAAACATAAAATTATTAGTTCAAAAAGCCTTCCCCACCTCTTTCTCCATGGCATACCTGATATACCACAATCAAGTTTATCATTTGACTCAAGTTTTGGGGGTATTTTCAATCCTAGGGTAATTTGGAAAGATTCAAAGGGCCAGTGTCCCAGTGCAGCTGACCACCAACATACTAAGCAAATGCCTGGACTCACCTCTTCAGTGGAGCTCATGACACTCCACACCAAAGAGCTTTACAAAACCACAGGGCTGCTGGAATCACATGTGCCACATCACACAATGTGCCCTGCAAAAAACAACTGCAAACTCCGGACTACTTTGAAAATCCATAGGTTTTCAGTTCTGGATATAAACACTGACTTCAGCACTTAAACACTGTCACTGCTTAACTGCACAAATGCAGAAGAGTGATAGGAAAGTGAAGGTCACTGTGACACTCATTTACATTATGACAGGTAAAAAGATGTCTTTGTAACAAAATGATATAGTACCTTCATACATCACTTTACTTATGCCATGAGAAAATTCACTCATGGTTCTCTTGCAGCATTCTGCACTAACTCTGTACTACTGAACAGCTCTCCAACTTTTCATTCTTCAGCGCTGAATAGCTTCAATTTTAGGGTCACTGAACTTCATGGATTTTTATATGTGTTAAGGCTAAATATTGTTTGAGTTTTTAGAAAATTATATATACAGGTTGGTTTTATTTGCCTAAATACCATCCTTCAATCAGAATCAATTAGTTGTCTAGTTGCAAGATCACTTCCTATACAATTAAAATACTAATTCAGGATTTTCCCACAAACAAGACCATAAAACCATAAAAACAGATGAATGAACAGTGCAGGACTGTTCTCTAAATCCTTGAATACATATAATTGAAATAAAATAACTTAATGGAGTAAAAGAAATGTGAGACTAATTGTCCTACATAATCGGATTGTTGAAATGAAAATTAGTATAGTTCTTCACACTTTCCCTATAACGTTTAGCAATTGTAGGCTTGCATAACAATTAATTAATTCAGTGCCCGTTTTACTGATAGGTAGAAACATCAGAATGTCTACACAGAACAAGAAGATAATATATTCTGAATTGTGCAGTGTAAACTAAAAATCAGGAAAAAAAATCTTGTCAATACCAATCCATTTGGATAACAAAGAAACCTAGCGTCTACCAATAGTCCTACTAATTATAAAAGGAAAAAGCGGAGTTCACCATTTTGTTTTATGAAACTAGCCCATAGGGAACATAACTTAGGAAAACACAGTACTGTCATTCTGTAAACTTTGAATTAGGACATTGAAATATGATGGAAGCATATCACACAAATAAATTTGTCACAACTAGCAAATTGGTCAAAAATTATATTACAAATTTCAGTTTCTAAACAAGCATAGACCAGGCAGGAGACACTGAACTGAATCCTGATGTTGCAGACACACCAGAGTACTGTCAAAGGCACCCATTTTTCTTGGCACGTTGTTCTGTTTTAATCAGAGAGAGATAATATTCAAATAAACTGCCACAGAGACTCTAAACTGTCATATGGACAATGTCTCACCTTTTTGGGGGTGAAAAAAGAATCACAAATAAATCAGTAGATGTATCCAGGCTAACCACAGTAGAAGTCTGTTTATAAGCTGCTACATCACCCCTATAATCACAGCAACACTCCTGGAGTTAGAAGACTAGTTAATTCTCTGTATACTGTCAGTTTTGCTCCACCATTTTTCTAAATAGTTCAGTGTAGGGAAGGAGAAGGCTTTGAGCCAGAACAAAAGCACAATTACTTTAAGTTCTGCTTACTCATTTCAATGCAAACTGGTGATTTATAGATCAAAAAATTCTCTACCTCATTACCAGTGTTGGGATAGTTAACAGCTTTTAGACAGTCAGTTAACAGTCTTAATAAATCACACAAAAACATATTCATAAATCTTAGAGTACACTAAGCTGTATGATTTGGTTCAGTGTCTGTCTACCTATTGCTTCAGGGAATACACAATCATCCTTTATAAATAAAAATTCAGCAAGTAATTTCAAATACCGAAGTATTCTTTATTTTACATATAATTTATAGTATTTCACATTGGTTTTGCAGTGTTGCTAGCAATTAGAACCAAAGACCAAAGAAGAATTAGAACCAAAAAACAAAACAAACAAATAAAATACAACTCTAACTTGATCCTACTACTACCCACAAGAGTGAAATAACTTTATGATACTTACTAGGGAGAAAGCCCTCTGACTACAGATACCCATTTTGACAATTGATGACATAAGAGCCCAAACCAGATCTTTTCTGTTTCTTTGTAGTTTAGACTTCAGTCTTAAATCCTCTTCTCTTATATCAAACAGAAGTTTGTTCCAGGAAACTAAGAGTTCTTGTTCTGACCCTACAAAACACTTCTGATTTAGAAAACACTAATAGAAGATTCTCATCTCTGAAGAGGCTTTGTATATGCTTTGTTTCTTGGAAGAAATATTGATTTTACATAACCTTTCTGAGGTAGCACTGAACAAAACACTTTAATCACTTGCAGAGTGCTTCAATTCTGAGGTGCCATATAGCATGAAAGACCTGAGATACTGATTTAATGGTTTCGCTGTTTCTCAGGTTCATTGTTGCAATTCATTACTTGCAAGGCTCAAAATCACCTCTGTAAGCCCCAGTTACATAAAATACACTTTATCAGCTTCTTACTAGACCCAATACCTCAGCCCTGTTTTTCTCTCTTCTGCTGAAGTATTGTGGTCTTGTAACATTATCAGTGACGGAGGTAACAGATCTCCTTTATGGCTCTGTATGGTTCACAGGAGTCATCCCTGCCTGCACCAAGAAGACACCATACATGAAGAAACTTGTATATCCCTGCTAAGACCTTACAGCTCTTCCACTAGAGCTCCATACACTGAAGAAACAAATACAGAACACTGAGGTCCAAATTAATACCCCAGCCCTGAGTCTAAGCTGCATGTTCTATGCAGTGCAGCCCTACACAAGCAGTTATGGAGCTATGGCAAAATTGGCATTATGTGTCTTCAGTACTGTCCAAGGACAGATTGCATGCTTCCTGCCTTGAAATTCTGTGAGAAAGCAGACAGAGACAACTAGAGGAGGATTTTTAGTTTGCTTTATCAAAAGTTTTCCATTTATTTTTAGATAAAGCACAACTTTAAAAAATCACTTTCACATGCAATTTTACCTCAAGAGTTCAGAATAGAAGAGTTGCAATGAATATAGGATTTGTATGTCTGTCACTCTGCATCTCTGTAAAGATATGTAACGATGAAACATTTAATGGTGATGAAACATTATCACTTTTGCCATTACAAAATTTATTGACTTTAAATAGCCGTGTTTACCTCTTGGTTAATAAACTGTCTGTTCTACAATTACAGCATGATAGTGTCATGAACACTCAATGAGGTGAAGTTGACAAAAAGATTTCAGATAGAGTTACAAAGTACATGCAACTTCTTCCAGAGTTACAAAATCAGGAATTTCCAAGCAGCCATAAACCACCAAAAAAAAAAAGTTGAAAATTCCAGTCTGTGCTAAGAATCACAGGATAATTCACCTTATCAGGTTAAAGTCATCAGCAGAGGAGTACACCGATTTCAAGTCAGTAACTATAATCTGAATGTGAGTACTTTTCAGTGTTGTACTCTAACATCATAGACCATTTAACGAGTTTTCACACTAAAAGAATATGAAAAAATGTCACTGCATTTTCTGCAATTCAACAAAATGGCTGAAAAAATAGTACTTGAAAGACAAAGATGGCTTTTCAAGGAACAATTAAGTTGCTAGCACCACAAGGCGTAAGATCACAATATACTCTTGTATTTGCTCCTTCCACATTTTTCCTCTCCTATTACATACAATTTCTTATGATATGAAAGAGATTTCTTTTAGACTGGTGGAGTGTTTTCTATAACTGAGTATAATAAATTACAGGCAGGATTTATACTTTGGTTTGTCCCCCTTTGGCAAATCCCAATTTTTACCTTTAGCAGAACCCTAGGGCTGGGCCTTGGGGCTCAAAGTGAAATCAATAGCAACAGCCCTCAGCCCATACCAGGCTAAAGTGAGGCTGTCCTCTGGGCTGCTTCTACCTGTTTTTTCCCTCTGCAGAAGCTAACCTAAAATGCCACTGACGAACCTCATAATATCCCAGATTCTCCTTTTCCCAGATAGTGGCTCCCAGGGCTTGCCTGAGCCCTGCATAAGGACACCCCAGGGCCACTAGGGAGCACCTCTAGGGATACAGACACAACTTAGCTGTGCATTAACTATGAGGAAATTCCCCACATACCAGTTATACAGACTGAAGAAAGGTGTACAAACAAATTGCCTTACACAAGATGTTTTTCATTGCTCAGAAAAGGGTTTTACACTGAGAAAGCAGCACTTCAGAGCCCTAAAATTATTAAAATCCTGTTGCCCAAATAAAATTCTTTTTCCTCATTCTCAGCCCACTCTAAAACAAGTCTTAGATTTTCTCTTATTGTTCAACTGGAAAAGAAATGACATAACTCAAAACACCACGTAACACTGATTTGTCTCTTTGCATATATGCATTATGTAATAATTACATGCACAATATAAAAATAAAGGTATTATATATTATGTACATAATATTATACTAGCTTTGCACTAATTTCAGTTTCTCTGTAACAATCTCATGAATTGGACAACATGGGCAATACTCATTCAGCAAATATTTTTTTTTTGTTCTGTTTTAGATCTACTATGGAATCTATGGTCTTAGTGGTAATACCTGCATAAAGACTGAACTCATCAGAGTGGTTCTTTCTCAACTGCATTCATTGTACCTAAATGGGGCGCTTTAAAACCTTGGACTAATCTATTTTCATAAGAATGTTACCAGACAAACATGAATACTTTTTACACTTCTTAATTACATGTCCTTTTTTTATTTTTTCTTTAAAAGTCAAAAAAGTTAATCAGTTTATTACTTTACAAATATTTTGCTTCCACATTAGGGAACTGGGCCATTTGCTTCTACTTTGGGCATAAGGGCTTACCTGTATTCAAGAATGACTGTCTTGGAAATTTCTCCTTGCTAAAACTGCTAGATTCAGGACCATCACTACTTTTTAACAAAATATGTAAAACTTGCTACTCTCTACAGCAAATGAGGTGTGTGACTCCATACTAGCACTTGACTTGATTTTACCTTTAATTCTTTAATCAATTCACACTTCTTCTTAATTATACTAATAGGCTACACTAATAGGTGACACAAGTCAGCCGGTTTTAAAATCTGAGAGTTTAGTTCCCATCTGAAATCCAGTGAACACACTTAAGCTATACCACTTCTGCATCATGTGATATCTGGCACATGAAGAGCACCTAAACCCACTTTCTGGTGAGAAACATATTGGATTTGTTCTTTTTCCTTGCAGAAGCTACCCCTGTTCCTCTTATCTGCTGGGGCTCTAACCTGCAGAACTGTGAGTAAAGATGCATCTCAATATTTAAGTATGAAAGCAAAGGTCAAATCCTTTCTTCTCTTTCACTATATGCAGTGAACTTTCCAAATGAACTTCATATTGACTTTCTTTCTGTAAAAATGGGGACCACAAGCAGTTGCACTGCTGTAATATGTCAGGTGTTTTTAAAAAACAACCTAGTTAGAATTATTTAAACTGAACCAAACCATGTGTAAAGTGCATATTCCAGAAACTTTGCCATTTTGCTAATATAGTTTGAAAATATTATTAAAATCAAACAAATTGAATTACAGTCTGCAGCAAAGGTTGAAAGAATTACACTTACTATATCAAAGTCCAGTCCAAAATGCTGGTTCCAGAATTAAAGTAGGAAATGGTGCCTGCCAGACATGTGTAACAAAAGTACTACCTGTAATACTACCTGTTACCTTTGCTAGGAAGACTTTGAACAGAAGAACTGAAACATCAGATAGACAGACAGACAGACACAGACACACACACACACACACACACACACACACACACACACACACACACACACACACACACACACACAAAAAAGAAAAGGTTGATATTTTAATCAAACCTACAAACCTACCACCTTGGTTTATAACTTAGTCAGATGGGCCCCACAAATTTTGGCTCAGGTGCACTTAATGTGTGATAAAGATACCTTCAATCAGAAGCTCTCTCAAACAAGTAAATCTGCTTGTTTGACTTTACAGAAAGGCCTATCAGAAGAATCCCCTCTCCATCTAAATTCAGAGCTAGAGGGGTAAAGAGCGAGTGACACTTCTGAATATGGAAGGTGTAATCTGATAATGTGATATGCTTTTCCAAGACATTTTATCAGTTGCTTTTTAAACAGGAGACACTTTAGGCTATTTTAGACCATTCAGTGTCAATGTTTCCTTCCTTGTTCTGTGATTTTTAAATTTAGGGGAAAAAACCCGTATTCACAAAGGATACACAGCACCAGAGATGAATAAGAAAAAGGTGCAGTGAGGCTAGCTTTGTTAGTTTATGACTGTGAGAACCTAATACTGCAATGAATGATCATTTTTACACATTTTCATTTCTGATGAACATGAGGCAATTAGACAGTATTTCAGTGTAAAATGTCAATAAGCATCTACCTTATAATGACTAGCTTTAATATGAACTGACCTTGTGAATGATCCCAGTAATACCAAAGGAACTTATAGCTTTGGATGGGACAAAAAGTACAAAGTAAAATTTATTTTGACCTCTAGTGGTCTGCACAATCTCAACAGCATCCTTGTAACGTAAAGCCAAAAGGAAAATGAAAAAATCCCTCTTAAAAAAACATGCAATGATATGAAAAAATCAACACATGAGTTTTTACTGAAAACCCTTATGGGAATGAGAAAGAAAAAAATGGCACATTTCTGAGAATACCTAAATTTAGCAAGTAACTTTTTTCTTCTCATTTCATATCAAAAGAACATGCCTTTTTAGAAGGAAAAAACATACATTTTTGGAATTCCATTATGGAGAGATGGCTTCCTAAGGTATTTAGGGGGAAGACTCAAAGTCTCTGCATATAGACAACATAGTATTTTTTTATGGGTTCTAAGTAATTTTTCAAAGAACTATTCTTGTCAATTTCATTCTAAAATGATGAACACTATTATTAAAAGACACAGTTAAGGGCTAAGCCCATTTTCTTTGTTTCTTAACAAAATCAATACCCACTTAAATTACGATGCAGACTGGGTTCACTGGCAATACACTCATTATCTGGCCAAAATGGTAGCCATAGGAAAATATGCTTCATGTCAATACTTATACTCTCCTGGCAAATAAAGAAGCCAACATACCAAAGACTTATATAACTGCATGTACCATCTGTTACTAAAAAACAGCACTGCTTACTAAAAAAGAACATTGCATGTTTTCATAGAAGTGTTCATGCAAAAATTGAGAGTCAAGAAGTTATGGTAAGTGCTCCACAATTATTTTCAAAATCTGCATCAGTTCCTTACTCTTAAATGTTTAATATCTCACTTGCATGACAGATCAATAGATTTTTTTACTATATTTGAATAAAATCTTGGATAAGGCATGCTAGTACATGGTGAGCAAGCAGTGTGTTTCTTTCAATTCAGCAAGACAATATAGCAACAAGTCTGTGTCATTCCCTGTCTAACTCTGTGCATGGGACCCATCACTCCTAATACTGAATTTTAGCAGGACTGCTGACATTTTGTTTCTTTTTTTTTTTACCTGAAATAGTTTTCTTAAAGTCCAAGACAATGCTTTTAAGTTTCAAAGATCTGTATTAAATGAAACATGCCCAAATGACTGCAGCACTTTTCCCTCTCTTTGACTGATTGTGGAACCATAACCATAAGAAGGATATGCACATGACTCATCATCTCAGATTACCCTTTGGCATTTGCTTCTATCAATGAAAAGCAGCCACTTTTTACCAATGCAAGAGCATGCAAAGTGAACTTAAATATTACTTGCTAAGAGTATCCAGCACAGAAAATGAATGAAGGGCTACCATGGGAGGAGGACAGCAGAGAAGTTGAATCCCCACATGAGTACCAAGATGGTAGCTCAGGATTTCTGTCTTCAGGCCCATGTTCATGTCAGAGTTAATCAGCACATCTGCAATATGAGTATTCAACTTCACCCAGCTCTGGTGAGAGCATCTGCTCTACAAAGCCAAATTAGGCAGTCTGGCCTGGTGCTACCCACAAGGTATTACAAGAGGCACCAAATCCTGTCCCACACATCCTACTGCTGCATTAATATCTTAGCTGCTCTTTGAAGCTGCTGCACACCAACAAACACAAAAAAAGGGGATTATTTGGATTTAGGAGGCTCTGGTCTACTGCTTGAGTACGAAATACCAAGCCTGCTACCTGCATAAAAGTAAGCACTATCAATCATAGGTCTTGAATTAATGTGAGTGCCTAAGGCATTCAATGCTAAACTCACACCTTCTGGGTGCAGAAGCTCACTCAAAATGAAAACAAGCAATTCACACAGTAATTTTGTAATGAAGATCAATTCTTGTGGTTTGTCATGATCAGTCCACTTGGTCATAACTTATGAGAAAAGTAAACACTGGCCAAAGTAAAGAAAAAAGGAAAGGAATTCAAAGACACCACTTTAAAAATTACAACCTAATACTTTTCATTACCGCGATATCCATAAAGAAATCTGTGCTCCAGGCAGTTTGTACTCAAGTCATTTCATTTCACATATCTTCTTTAATTCCATGCCTTCCATGCCACATTATCTTCAATAAACAGCCATTTTATTTACAACAGTTATTAGCTCAGCATTAATTGCACTATGGTATTTCCTGCTGCAGATGCAGAAATTCTAGGGATAGAAATTATGTAAATTATCACTTGCATATTTCCAATAGTCATTATGTATACTGCTGCCACACCGGTGAGGGATCCTGTAAACATATACTACATGCATATTCAACATACCTACATCCCTCATTTCACGAGCACATATTCCCAATTCTCAGAAGATTAATAATACCTCTTCAAACTCTAATTCTAGAAGATGTCACCCTTCTGCAAGATACTAGAAATCTGAAAGCATCACACAACAAATATAAGCAATACGTGTCTTAGTCATGAAAGGTTCAGAAGGGGAGGCACAACAAGGAAAATAGTATTTTTTAACCAATACAGTTAATCGGTACAATGAAGGTGCCAATGCACACCTGCCATAATTGCTGTAAAGCTGCGTGTAGGTCTGAGCTGAACTCTCCGATGATTATAAAATGCCCCTGACCCCACATGCTCATTTTATGTACACTGACTGCCGCAGTGTTTTCCATTAGAAATGCCCAAAGATGAAACTTGGATGAACTGTCTGGCTATGGTCATTTCCCTCATTAAAGGGAAAAATCCCTCTGCAGAGAAAAGGCGGGCAGCCACAGGCATCGCTGCTGGAGCAGGGATGCTGCCAGGCAGAGTCTCCTAGCAACCCGCATCCCGGGGAAACCGTCTGGCCTCAAAATTCAGCCAGGCAGCCGGCTTCCAGCATGCTGACTGCTGCTCAGCTTCACTTCTCGCACCGTCACGTCAGCCCTTCGAAAGACGCATGAAGATGGTTCCCGCAATCTGTGCGGCCATCTGCTCCTCGCGGGCCTTCGTGGCTGCAGGGGGACGCGCAATGTGCACATGGCGCATCCTGGGCGGACAAAGGGGCAGGGAAAAAGAAAAACCACACACACGAACTGTGGGTTTGAAATGTCCCCGTGCTCCTGCTGTTCCTCTCCACAGCAAGGGAGGATGTGCATATAAAGCCTTCCCCTCCCGATTTGGACAGTAATAGATTTGCTCATTCCTATAGCTACTACATGCCAAGCTCCACTCAACATGAGAAGCACACGTTTCAGTGGAATTGTGCATCGCTGCCATCATCAGAACAGCATTTCCACACAGAATTAAAACACCATACCCATACACATGCATGTTCAGGGAACATGACTTCTGGATAAGCCACCTTTCTATAAACGCTAAGCCTTCTGTTTTTCAAACCAACTCCACTTTCCTGAACAAACTGACTCCAGCAAAAATAAAAACATCAGTACCCATGATGCCCTCTTACTTTCATATGAAAACCCATAAAACAAGTAAGACTATTCAAATTTCATTTGTGAAAATTGCATTTTTTTTTCATTAAAAATGCATTAAAAGGCATAAAACTGAGGTAAAATAGTACTGGTATCATATCTTATACGAAATTTGGAGCTGCATAAACAAAAAAGCTAGTCATAGCAACTGACTTTTAAAACAGACTGTATTTTTACAGAAGACAATAACCCAAGATAGCATCATAACCCAGCAAGGTCTAATGGTGTGGCTATAGAATGCTGGCTATAGAATGCAGTAAAAAAAGGCTGAACATCAGTCCCCGGAAAAGAGTCTCATGTTGTGCAGGTCTCCCATGGGAAGCAGGATTTCGTGTGGCCCAGAGATGGACAGAGGTGTGATGCGAGGAAGAGGAGGGTGACAGTGGTGCTCCCTTTGCCTCTGCACCGAGCTCGTGCCAGGGCACCATGCTGCAGTGCTGCAAGGTGCACATGAGACGGGGGACTGAAACTCTAGGTTCACTGAAGTGTCCTGGGACAAGAGCACTGATGATATTCTGGTGATCACACTCTTTCTTCAGCATCAGCAGATGTTGCATCTTTCACTCCCAAACTGAAGTATTTATTGTGAAACACTATGGAACAATTTGTTTTATCTCATTGCCAATTGGGTGTCTCTGGCAATTAATTTACAGTAAGTACTTTGATTAACTGGGTTGAAAAATGATGTATCAGGAGGCAGCTCATCAGATCTCCAGGCCTCTCTGGAACAAAACTCATAGACCTGTGCACGCTACAATCATATAGTGTTTTGGTTTCTAATTTCCCTGTCATGATTTAGCTCCCAAGGATACCTCTCTTAGTCTGAAATATGTTATACGTGAGGTCATCCCCTCCACTTTGATGGATTAGTGACCGAACATGAAATTATCTGTGCCATATTTTTTTTCCTTAATACATAACTGTGTCTGCATACAGAAATATATCACACACACCGTACCAGCAGCTGTAATGGAATCCAGTGCTGGAACTTCAAACATAATTCACCTACAAAATAATGCACAATGTAGCTCCCTCTTTATTTTACAACCATCAGAAAATTCAACGCAATAAAAAAGCAATTCTTAATACTGTCATACACATTAACAAAGCTGTGCATACAGCATGAAAACAGATGCTCTTTCTGTATCAGCATTTTATGGATGGAGGGAAATACACTTTTAAAATGTCCCACACAAGTATTCAAAATTAACACAACCAAGAGATGCTGTAGTAGAGAAATAATGAGCATATGGAACAATATCTTTAGAGCAGAAAGTAAAAAAAAGACACTAGTCCACAATATATTTCAGAAGATGGAGATTTTATTTTTTCTTTGAAATAAAGAAATGAAATGAAATCTTCTTCCTCCTCAAGATAGTTACAAAGAAGTAAAACACAGTTCAAGGTTGCTTGTCCATGTATCAACTGTGCAGAACACTGTCTTGCAATTCCATGTACTGAAGTTATATGAAAGATTAATATGGAACATTGACTCTTAAAAAAATCAAATAAAAATAAGTTAAATGTTGCTGCGAAGTACTGATACTGCTAGCTGTATAACTTACTTTCATTGACTCTTGTGAAGATATTTAGACACAGTCTTTAATTACATAGTACTCTATCTCTATCCCAAAGTAATTCCTGTGATTATAATCTTTTTGTTACCATATTTGACTGGCACAAAGTAATCTCTTAAGGGGGGATGGGGGGTGGAAATCATTAATCTTTAATTTCCCACAGACTGTTCTTACTGAGTTCTTTGTGCAATTAGTTAATTTCAAATTTACTGTTACAACAGAGGATCATAAATCCAAAACAGAAGAAAAGCCAGAGGTCCTTCTCATAGTTGTTGAATAATTATTTTTAGAAAGTTTTAAAATATGAAACCATCTCATAAGAAGCCCTAAGTATTATAAAGGGTGATAAGCACTGGGGATCATTTACTGATTCCATTTGTTATAGATATGTGAATAATTAAACATAAGGTCAAGTACTCATAGATTTTCTTTTTTAAATAAGACAGGGAGACACTTGGGTGTCAAGAGCTATTCACCGCTCTGGGTCAGTCACTGATTTGTAGTGTTACACAGTACATTTTATTCTGGCAAGAACATTATAAGGATTATATTCACCAAGTGATTAAGAGAAATAAATGTGAAAAGTAATTCGGCTTTTCATTAGCAGACTGATGTTCTTAACACAAGCTGTTTGCTTACCCACATGGTCTGTTTACCTGGAAGGGAAGCAAGCCCATCTGAATAGTTCATAGTGGATTTTAACTAATGCAGATATAAGTTGCTGTGTAATAACCACACCTCCACTTTTATCCTTATGTCTCTGTACCCTTCCTCTATAAATGAATTCTGTCATGTCTACCACAGTCTTTAAATAAAAATTCTGATAGCAGGATCCTGCCTGGTGTTATATCTGTATAGCTTAATGGGAAAAATAATATGTGTAGGAGTAATTTAGTTAGGAAATGCAATAGTAACAATAGAAATACCATTAAAATACTCTAGGAAAGAGTATTGAAATTGACAAGCTCAACTTCGTAAAAAAAAACAAGAATTGGCATCTTTTCCCTTCTCCTTCCCATTCTCTCATAAAACTAAATGCTGAAACACTAGTAGCAACATCTTTTTATCTTTTGCAGAAGCCTAACAGGGCAACACTTATGTGCTAGCAACCTTTAAGTCAGGCCTCATTCTGCTTTTTACCTCTATTTGTAAGGACAGTAAAATGTTTAAGGAAAATCTTCTCTGCCTGCACAATAGCAATGACCTATTTTCATCAGGCAAACTGTTCTTATTACGGTTTATACTTCCTAAGTGTGTACAAATGGATGTGAATAACACTGTGTCTCAAATCCTGAAGGAGCTCTTCAGAAACTAGACCAGCCCCCACTGAAATCATTAACAAAACAGCCCTTGAGTTCTTTCGCATACGATGCACGCGCCACACAAGTGGTATTTACAAGGGAGAGCTGTCCTGAAAATTGGCTAGGTGTGTTGTCCCATCCCAATCCCTCAGCTTCCTTAGCTGTGATACAGATATGCAGGTATTTCAGATGCTACAATGGCAGGCATCATAAATGCAAAGTGTTACTGCTGGATGTATGAGGATTTGTTCAGGTAAATTTCCCAGCCTTCTATCAGGCTAATCTCTTTCTATATGCTTTCCCCTTTTTTAAAACAGTGTACATATAAATGTTTATAGGTGGTTTCCAGAAATCAGCATCCATGACTATTCATGGAAGCAGTCAAAATTACAGACAATTTTGGGGTGAAAAGCAAATTTTGGGTGAAGTTAGGCTCAAATGACACTCTGCTACAGAGCCTCCTTCAAGAAAAGGAAAACAACAGCTGTTGACTTCTGTTCTGTGGGATCTAGCTCCTTGGGGTGATAAAGAGCATAGCATCCAGTGTAAAGTTTTCCTTGACTGTATTTGAGAAACAAACAAGGTATCTTTTGGTCACAATAGCTGGATATGTTATTTCTCATTTTGTAAAACTTTTCCCTTGCAGTCCCACCACCATGCTGCTCTATACTGCAGCAGTTTCTCCAAACTATTTGGACTGACTGCTCTATACTCACAGAGCTTCTCGTAATCAACTGGCCCAGATCACAGTAGCTATTTAAATACCACACCAGAAAGCCAAAACATTAGACCATTCTTTTTTTTTTTTTTTTTTTTTTCCCCCTCCTTCCAGTTGCTGTTTGGCTCCTACAGATTCTAACAGGTTCTAGTGTCCTGTAGAGTGACTTCCACTATATTTTGCTCAAAAGGAAAATATACCAATCTCATAATCTCATCTGGAGACAATCCACTCTGCAGTTCCACTAACACACATATATGACAGTGTGCTTGTTTTCAGGCTCGTAAACCTAATCATTAACCGAAAGAGGCAGAGAAAAATACAGTAACTACACCCTGCTATGACTTCAGTAAGCTTTTTATTACAACACTAACATTTAAAACTTTTTGGAGAGTCTTGATTAGCATTAAATAACATCTGGGTATATGAGAGTGACAGTGAAGTAAAATGGTCTAAGCAAAGGTGTTAGGAAAATTGACTCCTTGCCTTGTTCCTTGGACAGGGATACTCCAAGTAATGAAACTCCATATAATGAAAACAGGCAGAGAACCAATACACTTTACAGCCATGTTCCCATTTACCCAAAGAATCCAACACTCATTTGTTACAACTGTTTTTGGGATGTGGTATAAAATTTCCAAACAGGTTAAGGTTGAATGACTGGAACATTTGTATGTAAAGCAGGAGTTGGGGAACTGAATCTTGGAAGCCTCAGAAAGAAATCTCAAATATTCTGGATTTTTTTATTAGATCTGGACTACTGCTTATAAGAGAAGTGGCACAACGAATGCACTACAAAAAGATAACCGATGCCTTAGCCGAGCGTGAGGCTAAATCTTCTTACTGCACGGAAGGCATAAAGTACTGACCTCTTTAGGGAAGGCAGACAGATGAACATCAAGCTTCTTAATCCCGGTTCTTCTGAGGTACAAGCAAGGTGCTGAGCTGCTAAACTACGTAAAGGCTGTAAGACTTGGCTGGTTATCTGTAGAAACACACCTAAAGCCACTGGGAGATTTTAAAAGCCAGTAGAAGTTTGGGAGCTGCATTTTGAGCTAGGCAGAAGCTGAAGAGGGCTTTTAAGGATTTCAAATACGGAATTTCAGAGACAGATTTCATCTTAATCCTATTTCAACAATCTAAATCTGCTTTCAGATCCAGCTATAAGGTCCACTATTGCCATTTGTGCTAGAGGAAAGAATCTACCTGATTTATATGTCTTCAGTGAAGCCTGAAGCTTGACTTTTGTGAGTGAAAATCACTACATTTATTATATTAAAAGAGACAAACAAGTCATAAAAGGCAGTTTTGGCCAGCTTCCACTTTCACAAAATTCCTAGTCCCAGAAAGTCCAATCATGTAGAGATTTTCATGAACCTCTCCTAGACTCAGAGAGTAGCACACCTGTGCAGGGTTGTATTAGTTAGAGATCTGTCTTTTCGGATGAACCCCAAATAAAAAAAAATCCCAAAGGGGGAGTTTCATTCCTGGTTTTGATTGCTGTCACTGCCTGAACACAAAGCTCTTCAGTCAGAGGAAAATAGGATGGGCCCACAGAAGTACTTACAGGCAACTGACAGGGAACTGTAGTTGCCAGCCCAGTTTGAAGGAGTAAAAGTTCCAAGATTCAACCCCGTGAAAAACAATGACTTACTGTCCAAGACCAGTGCAGATTTCATCCAAAGAGACCATGAAAAAAATAGAGAGGAAAGCAGCCTGCAGACTAAGAGGCACATTTTCTGTTGTCATTCTTTAGTGCCAGAACACAACGCCTTTCCAGAACCCGTGTATGTATCTGTCATTTCAGGTCATACTGGATTACGTTATAAAAGGCTATGTAACAATCTGTGCACATTAACTGTCCAGTTTCTCTGGAACCCAAAATTTCAGTAAAACTTGATGAGGTGCTCCTTGTAAATGATTCACAAGCACACATTTTAAGATCAGAAAAAGAGTAATGAGTATTGAACAGCTAACCCTTACAATGACAAAGACTACACTTCAAAGAGTTTCACTACCATGATAAAGTATCTTTAAGAAGGAAATCAAGTGGAAGTAATCTATTGTATAATAAGCAGACGAACACCATATTTACTGATGAGTGGGCGAGACTTTCATTTTAGGTAACACAAAGATAAGCATAATCAGAATGAATCATTAAGAACACATGACTGCAGATCTATTACGAGCTTAGCTAACAGCTGTTAGCTGCTTAATTTAACAGTTAAGAAAACTTGAGAATTTGTAGATCTATTGTGATTTTTGACCTGTTACTAAATTTATATTATTTTCACTCAGTTAGTGCAGTCGGCCTAGCAAAAACCTCCATTTTACTTTATTTACCAATTAATTTTAGTTATGTTTATATTTTCATTGATAAAAATTTGGAAAAGTCTAGAGGTGTCAGAAATGCACTGTCTTGGTCAACAAAGATTTAGCTGTTACATGACACATGAGGGATGCTCTGGTGAACTTTCAAAAAAGTCTTTTAGTCCTTTATCTTTTTCCCCTCCTTCCCTTTATGATATCAGAAAGCAGACTTCTTTTTCTAGAGCATAAAGCTCTGTTCTGGAGTACCTATAATATCTAAGCTTGCTCCTCCATTTTCTTAACCCAACATACTGCTTACACTCTGGTGGTTTCACTGCATGATCACATGACTTTGTGCAGTAAATAATTAAATTACTATTTCGTATGCTTATGTATTTCTCAGTAGAAAGTGGTAACAGACTTGTTTTGGGGGCACAGTATAAAGTAACAATATAACAGTAAAAGCAGGAAAACTGATGGAAAAATCAATGATTTGTTTTGCTTTTGGATACACAAGTCAGGAGCAGTACATAAAGAGAACAGACAGAATCCATTTTGAATATTAAATGGATACTTATTGTTGACTTGTTATATGGAGTATATAAACACATATATGTAGCTTGTGTAAAATATCTGAGTACATTTCAAGCTACTGGAATTCAAGCAACTGGTATTCAAAAATAACACTACATATTCAAAAAATATATATGCTCCAACAACATGTGTTGCAAAGGAGTGGAATATAGTTCATTATAGTATGCATAAAAATACTGAGGAGACAACATATTTTATGACTTTCTCTGGTTAATTCAAGATTATCATGCAATAAAATGGGCTAATGAGTCTTGTTTAGTCTGCGTTTCCTCTTTACCCCCAAACATTTACTGTGTCAAGAATAAGGGCAAAAATAATAACATGGTAGGCACTGAAAGATGAGCAAATAACATGCTATTTTAATAGCTATTATGTAGTAGGAAAGCACAGCTGATAGGAACATTGCTTGCATGTGTGTATGCTCAGAAAGAAATCATCATTGAGAGAGTAAAATATAGGTAAATTATTATATTAAAATTCCAGCATTTAATTTTTTTTTCTTCTCGTAAACTCTGTCTCCTGCCCCAGTTTTACACCAACAGTTTTGCTCAGTTATTTGTCAGGCAAAGCCATATAGAAGCCAATGGTAACGTTTCTTGTGTAAGAAGTGAGTAAAGACCTCAAGATTTACAACGGATTTCAAACATTTCCTTAGCGCTTAAGTCAAAGGACTGCCTTAAGAAGCATCATTAATGTACTGATCTTTCAAGGCACATTCTTCATATCTCGTGCACTTAACAGGACTAGCAGACTTGACCAATGAAGCTAATTTTATTGTCTGGTAATTACCACTTCCACAAATTGTTCTTAACACTTACAACTGAGAAGTCAAAACAATCTTTAAGTCAAAGTTCTCTGCATCCTTTGCTAGGCTGAAAAATATAACTTGGAAATGGTGGTATGGTCCCCTTATAAGAATTATAATTTAAAAGCCTCCTAGAGCTCAGCCTTCTCTAGAAGTCAGGCTATTTAGGTCATGTAACCCAGAGCATACCAGACCATCCCCCTTTTTGCATCTTTGTAATCCAGGTTGACAGCTCCGTCCATAAATGGGCCAAGTCACGAGGAATACATCTCCCACACACAGGATAACATCTTTTAGTCCTGGTTTTCTGGATTTAAGGTAGAAGTCAAAATTCTACATAAACAGATGATAATTTTTGTGAAAGTGAAATTAACTTGAAAATGCAATTATTATTAAAAATTAAAAGGAACAAAAAAAGAATTATCCTAAAAACTTTTTAATCCAGCCCAATCACTCCTATGTTCAACTCTGCTGAAGGAGTGATGACTGAAGATCACTATTGTATCATTCAACTTATGCTGCAAGTGCAACAGGAAAACTCTGAAATATATCAGTTTCAAATGTTTGAACTAGACAATATCCATATACAAAACTCCATGATTGCTCTGTAGCCCTGGCACAGGCTGCCCAGAGAGGCTGTGCAGGCTCCTTCTCTGGAGATCTTCCCAACCCGCCTGGCTGCCGCCCTGTGCCCCGTGCTCTGGGTGTCCCTGCTGGAGCAGGGGGGCTGGACTATATGACCCCTAGAGGTCCCTTCCAACCTCAACAATCTTGTAATTCTGTGTAATGAGGTAAAAATTGCCATGTCATGGCAAGAAGAAGAAACCACAGGAACTGTGTTAGTGTCAAGTGACAACCCTGTAAAGGTCGAACTCCTCCTCAGGTTATGGCTTTGAACTGCGGTCAAAATACTCTCCAGATTAAAGACAATGCAAAGGAAAAAAAAAAAAACTCTTAGGTTTGTCAGTCATATGGCAGTTCTAAATTAAGTTGGAGAACAGAAAATCAGGGAATGTTTTGCTCAAAAGTCATCACTAGTTGACACTGAATTGACAAAATCTGTGTAGGTTCTGAGGTTCTGTCATGAAGCAAAATCTTAAAATGACGTCTACAAATCAGACTGACAAGTGGAAATAATTATAAATACTTCCAAGAAATTAACCTGTAAAGGCTTTGGAAGATAGAACAAATGCTTTTGTATATTTTCCAATAAACCGCAGTACTTAAAATGGTTTTAATTTACAAATATCTGTTTAAGAAGTGGGGGAATGTTTCAAATACAGATACTGTAGATTTGTCAGATGCATTAAAAAAATAATTTTAATACATTCTTTTTCTAAAGTCTAAGAACTGTGTGAAATTATTTTAGAATTGTAGACTGTTTTCCAGAATCTTTTTTTAAACTTACAACCAAGTCACAGCCTTCAGAGTGCACACTACTGGTGGCAACTTGTGACAGTGATGCAGGATTTAAGAAGTTACTTAAGAACTTTAAGAAGTTACTTCTTCTATTTTGCTAACAATACCTACCAAGATTTCAATTTTCTTGTTTGTTTCCAGAAACTAGCACGAATTACCTTCACACATACTTTGTTGATGGTTCAAAAATAATCACCGTTACTTCTGCTGATTTCCAACATCTTCAACAATAGCTATCTATGCATGTTTATTTCCTTAAAAAAATATGACTAAGAATCCATAAAGATCGGACTCTAAGGACAAGGTCTCTAGATAGTGACGTATTTTATGACAAAACTGGAATGCAGTCAAATCAACCTTAAATATTTGGCCCAGATCATCAGACTGCAAATGAATTTATCCAGTACTCTTGGGCATGTATCAGAGTTTCACAATGTCCTGTTCATTGAAATGGATAATCTCCAGGAAGCTTCTGCCGCACACATGCTTATCCAGAAGCTGCAGCAGTTAAGTAACAGGCTAAGACAGCTGGGTTCAATTTAGGTTGCAGATTATTCACTCAAAAAGATAACCACAGCTAGCCTGGTGCACTGCTACTATTACCAAACTCAGCTGCCATGTCCAGCTTCAACTCTGGGACAGGACAGTAAGAAATATTTCTAAAAGTTTAAAAAAAAAAAAAAAAAAAAGCAAAACAAACCCCCCCACACACGGCGCAGCACATTGCTGTTAATTCTAAACAGTATCAATTCTCTCAAAAATAACTCTCATTAACACACAAGTTAGCATAACTTAAAGAGGTTATTTACAGTAACATTTTAACTTTTTTTTTTTTTTTGAGAACGCTTTGTGACCCATCCTCTCCTATAATTTTGCTATGTAATTAATTTTCTATTTTCTGTTTAAAATCTGTGTACATGGGAGAATGACTTTGGAGAGGGACAGTTGTTACAGATAAGATTAAAAATGTTTTTTTCTTGTATTACTTATAAATATATGTCTTATAGGAAATAACACACTGGTGCAAACATGAGCATGTCATCTGAACCTACATATATTTTGTTCCACAAATCTGGACTTCGATTTGTATCTACTCTTTGCCAAAATTCTCGGTTCTGTATGAGCTAGCATAAGCAAGGACCCTAATGGTTTCTGCACGTTTTCCTTAGTGTATTCAAAAAAAAAGAAAAAAAAATGCTAGGAATTAATTTGTTTCTAATTAATTCAATTATATTCATTTGTGAACATTCTAAAATCAGAAATCTGTACCAAAATTTCTTCATTTTCTATGAGGAAATTAAAATGTCACTGGAAAAGAAATGTTGTTAACAGCATCTGCATAACTAAAGTCATCAACTCTTTTCAAAACAGGGCATTCTTTTGTTTTTATAGAGGAGCAGGCATATTCATGGTGACATGAACAAGCAATTAAAGTCACACTAAGACAGCAGAGAAGAAATCCCTCAAGGATAGGTAACTCCACAAGCCTTTAGTACTGCGTTTACCCAATACACTTGGGTGCAATGGGTATGGAATGCATTCTGCTCATCAAAAGTTGCACAGTCTACACAATTTCGGGAATATATGGAGAAAATGATGGGTAAAAAAGGTCTACAAGTATGACAGCTTTTCAGATTTTTTTTCATTATCTTTAAATAGTTACAGAAGGGTCACAGATCTGTCTTTACTTACAAATGCAATGGAAATAACCCCAGGGGAAGTCAAGTTTGTTGTCTGTGACTCTCAATAATGGCAATGTTACAGCGCTGTACTCTCAGACTCACAGTATTCACACCAGAAATATGGTCTGCCTCTGAAGCACCACTTCTAATAGATTAGAACAGGAGGTTTAGGTGAGTAGCAAGAGCACACGTTTTAAGGGGATATTGTCAAGGCAGAGAAGGAATTTACTATTAGGATTAAACTTGTTTTGTACTGTCAGTGCAGGAGTACGACATCATAATGTGCAGTGTGTAAGAAAAGTACACTTTAGAAAAACTGTTTGTCGCAGGTCAGCCTATATAAGCCAGTATATATCAACTTTGAGGGGAAAAGAAAAAGAAAAACTAGGCTTATAAACTTCTCAGAGGAAAAATGCATTTAAACATCATAGAAGTAACAAAGAAAGCCCTCACTAAGCACCTTCCAATCTCTGTTTCTCTCTTTTTTTTTTTAAATGAAGGGCAAGTTTTGTAAGCAGTATTAAAAAATTTTAAACATAAATACTGCAGCTGCCTTAGAAAAGAGGGTAAATAAAGAAAATGGGACACATGAAGTAGAAAAGGGACATAAAGTTCAAAAGTGTTAGTGCTGAAGGTATTTATCAGTTCATTATTATTATTAAAAGGAATTCTAGGCATCAAAAAACAGTGCCCATAAGCTCTAGGAAAATAAAATTCTTTTTTTTTTTCAATCTATTTTTATTTTATATTTTAATGAACACCTTCAAGTTCAACACCTAACAACTCAAAAGTGCGTTGATTAGTGGATTTGATCAGCTTTGGGTTATAACTATGGTTTTAAATACTTTTAACTTTAGGAGAGCTTATTAATATGTAAGCAAACGGAGCTGGAGAAGTCCCAGGGAAAATCCAAATCTCACTAAGGTAAGGAAAAGCATAGAAAATGGCCAAAAATTGGCAAATTTTCACAATATCCTCCCAGCAAACTGGTTGAAGGCAGTGGACACATTTCAATGCATGTAGCAGCGTAAACTAAAAATAAATAAATAAATAAATAGCAGATTTCATTCAGTCAGTTCATCCCAGACTCTGTAATCACGATGTTACGTAAGGGCTCTAATACTCTTAAATCAAGGGCAGAAGGCCAGGCCAGGGTGGGGGTGTAAAGCGCGGTGAGGACCCAATTGCCCCCGTCATTTCCACTGTAATGGCAGCTCAACAAGAATAGAAGAACTTAGACCTCCTCCAAAAGAAAAAAAAAAAAAAAACTTTTTTCTTTTCACAAATTTGTCTATATTTGAAATAACTACACACAAAATGTTAATGACCTTTTTCAAGTTTTTCAAGTGTATAGACAGCCTGATTCAATAGTGATCCACTTTTTTTTTTTCTGAATATTTTTAATTTCAAGATGTAGTTTTTGATTTCATTCATTCTAGTCATTTTGACTTAATTTATTTATAGCCAGAATATTTATATTCTTCTGCAAAAGCATAAAAAGGAAAATAGTGCTACCTGCTTTTTCATCAGCACAGATTATACTATAAATTAGGACACATTTTTATAAATTAGGACACATTTTTTAATGTAATTAAAAATTTGATGGTTTTTGTCTCTAAGTTATTTGCAGGCTGGAGTGAATATTCAGATCCCCCCCCATCCAAACTGTGCCTATTTTACTGGGCTTTACAGTTACAGCAGAGGCCATGCAATGAGATCACTGGGGGAGCTGGTAATGAAATATAAATTCCTTCATTTCTATCCATCGCACACTCAGTCTAAGCAAGACTGATCTCACTGTCACTGAAGTCAACCGCAAATTTCCCACTGCCTCCAATTACAGCAGGAATCCAGCTCTGGATGACAGTGACAAAGTCATTTCCATTTCCTAGCTACTGTCACATGCAATAAATCAATTGATCCCATATTACTTCATTCTATGTGCAGATTGAAATGACAACTCACATGCTGCTGACATCCCAGACACAGAGGTTAGGGACTGAGGGCTCAAAGTCATTCACAATTACAGCCCAGATAAAAGTCAGCATTAACCTATAATACTATACGTGGTTGTGTTGAGTCAAAAAAATAACTTCTTAGGGGCCACCTACCAAAACCTACATCTATTCCTTGTGCAGGATGTGTGAACATGGGGAGTGAACATTTGACACCATGAGAAATCCTCGCTAGTATCTCCTATCAATCACTTCAACCCATCAGCAGTCTAAAATCCACTTCTGCAGCAAACAAACAGTTGGTCAGTAATATTTTATAAGCCTTAAAGATATATTATATCTATTGGTGTGGATTTAGCAGCATTTAGAAGGACAGCGGTACTCCTGCCACTGAGAACACACAATTTGCAGTCTTTCAGCAAAGAAATCCTGGGACATACCTGCAACGCATCCACTACTCACGCATCAGCTAGGTGCCACAGTCTGCATGAGGCAGCCAGGGACAGAACAAGTTTTGTAAACTAATTCCCTTTGAACTATTCTCAACTGTCTGCTTTGTCAGCTGACAGACTGTACATAAAATACAGGCACTCAGAACAGCCTTTTGCATTTGACTTCAGAGTTTCAAATCCTTTCTACTGAACAATGATGCAAAAAAAGCTATATTACTGCTGTTGTGAGAAACTGTCAGGCCTTTACAATGCTATTGCAAGTGTTCTTGACAACTTTTTCCTCTCCCAGTGTTTGCATTCCAGACAAGGCAAAAACAGAGGACAAAATACACACAATTATGCTTCAACTTTTTTTTTTTTCCTTTTAGTATGCAAAAAGATAAAACCACAAGCACTTTGCCAATGCCCTGGATTTCCCCATTTCCCCACTGAAATAAGTATTCATTATCTTTGTGAATAACAGGTCACTGAATCACACACAGTTGATCTGATAAGACAACTGATGGTCTTACTTTAAAAAGTCAGCAGATAGACTTTACTGTTGACAGACAGGTTAACGTACAATGAATTCCCAGGTCTCATTCAGTGACACAAATTCTGCTGAAAATGATGACTATTTTCCTAATACCTTGACAGTACAGGTTAGCTGAGTCATTCTGTTTTGTTGTCATAACAGTTCTTCTGTGTACTTGTTTAAGAGAAATCTGTATTATTCTACCGAAAATGAGCTATATAGGATATACTATAAAAACTTTATAACTGAACAGCAAAAGCCATGTAAATAGAAAATATTTTAGTTTATAGTAGATTTTGTTGGATTTCAACAAAATGGCAAGATTAATCCTAAGTAACACTACTTCTATTACATAATGTAACCATGACCAGCTTACTTCAGCAAGATCACTACTATATCCGTTCTTAGAGAAAGGCAAATGTCATATTGCTGTTTCCATAAACATTAATTTTCCATATGCATTAGAGATACTAAGATTAGAGATGCATTGGAGATCTTCATATACCATAAAAGTGGACATACAAATAGAGGCAAAGCTCTATTCTACCAGCTAATTGCAACACTACTATGCCAAGATGTCCTTCTCAAAAAGTCTGAACGCCTTCTGTTCTCCTAGCTCTTTCACAGAGAGCTTCCCTTTCAAGAGAGGCCACATAGCAGCAATATGCTCTGGGACACCACCACATAGGGCAATCTGTGCTGGAAGCCACACATTTGACTGAAAGTGCTCCCAGCAAAGGCTTGAGATTCATTGTTTCAGTGTCACTGATCTCTGCAAAATAAGCAGGGAGGAATGAAGCGTGTTAGGCTTCATTTTCAAGCCTAGAAGAAATGTGATCTTGTTCATCACATTGGCACCATTAACACACTAATGTTAAAGTACTCACTTTTCAGCTCCATCTTCTTACTGTGAATCTTGAATTGCCAATGCAGTAACATGCACACATCCTTCTATCACAAGCTCCTGTTTATTTCCAATATATCAAAATCTCTCTTCCTAGCCTTAAACGAAAACTTTGAGCCTAAACAAAAAGTTTACAACTGACTTTTCTCCTGGAATCACAACATGTGTGTCCCCACCTCAGGACGTCGGACGCCCAGGTCCTGCCCTCTATCTGCTGCCCAGGCCCTTGGGATCTCGGTTGATCTCTAAGGCACAAGTAGCCCACTGTTCCCCTGTGCAGACTGGTCTGCCGCCCAAACTAGACATAATTCACCACTGCTTCAGGCTTTTATTATTATGAGTATTTGCCATGGTCATATACTAAGTCTTTCCACGTTAGTATAGTGATCCTGTTTAGACAGCACCCTTCCCACTGCCACAGAAACAAACCTGGCTGTCAGACATGCAGGCTCATTTTATGGAACTTACGTGGAGCTTGCTTCCTCTATCCAGTGCAAATGTTTGCAATCCTGCTATGTTCCTGGCTTTTACTATAAAACTATTCAAGTGGGGCCACAATTACACCTAGCACAGACAACTGATTTCTGTAGTTTATATGTAGGGAAACAATGAATAGAGCACTGAAGGAGAACGGAGATTTAAATAATACTTTTTAGGGCACTTGAGAATTTTCTTGATGATCTTAATGATAGATCAAAGAAATTTCCAGCTCTGCTGGCATAAGAATAAATAATGAAAAATATATTATACAATGGAGAGGGTGTGTGGTATCTACTTAACAACTCCACTTACACTTCACTCTCTCTTCTTCCCCCCAACACTCCCCTCCCAAATTCTTAAAGGATTATTCCTATCCCGGAAACAAAAAAGGAAAGAAATGACCATGCACTATCAAAATCGACAAAGTTAACTGTTACACAGAGCAGGGAAAGTTCTCAACTTTCATTGTTCTAAAGACTTGGCATTTGGTATTTTCCTGAAAACTCCAGATCCCAGAAGCAAAAGACTATCTGAAAACCTCTAAATCATGGGTCTTGAAGTAAGCATTTGAGAAATAAGCAATTGCTGGGATGGTTTGGAAACATGAACCAAATCATAAACAATGCAAGAAGTCCAAAAGTAATTAAAAAAGACTGATAATTTTAACTCAATCTTACAGCATTATACTAGTCCACCTTGTGACTTTTACATGTTCAAATCTGACTCTGCTACATGTCAAAAATTGCACTGCTTTCTCACTGAATAGTCATAATCTACAACTTGCATATGTGATGCAAGAAATTACCACTTGAGAAGCCACTTCTACCCTTTAGTCTGTAACAGGGTAATGCCCTGCTAAAGTCAGCTCAAAAAACGCTTGCTAAAAAAGCTTGCTAACATTTTTTTCTCTTGGTTTCCACATTTTGTCCTTTGTTTGTTTCTGCAGCACACACACAAAATGTGTTTTTCCACATAAGTTCTTAATATACTATATCACATCTCAGATGCTGATCAGATAGTAGTTTGTCTTTCTCCTCACACCCACCACTTTATTCTAAGGTTTGCCCCAAGAGATACTGCAGATTCCTAGACCAGAGATGAGCATATCTAAAGATCTCCTACGATGCCACACAAAAAAATGGGCACGTACACAAAAGCACACATCTCTTTGAATATAATGTGCTCATCCTCATGGCTGGGAGTTCCTGATACATAATCTCACACAGAGCTGTGAGCAGGGGATATATTGCAGTAGTTTCACTGCTCGTTCCACAAGGACAAGTAAAACAGGAACTTGAAAGAAGCTTGCAGATCCACAGGGAGGCTCTAATTGGATTCCAGAATTTTAAACCTGTCTCCAAGTGCAGAGAAGCGAAGTGTAAGTCAAGGGCATCTCCACAGAGCTTGCTGAGGTGAAATTAGCTATGAAGATGAGTACACGGACAGAAGAACTAGTATAGAAACAACCACATTCCTAGTACACACGCAAAAAAAGGCACACCACCCACACATACCACACAGGCTCAAGTCATGTGTTTGTAGGGCTCCTAAGAGCATCATAGCTTCTAAGATCCAAAACAGAGGAGTTACACTACAGTAATTGCCATATACACTAAAAGTAACAAACTGTCAAGCATCTGAAATAGGTTAGGGTGGGTTAGCCTCCCCATGTGGGATGGGTAGTGTGGGTTAGCCTCCCCATCAATGCATGATGTTACTCAAATAGCCCAGCCGTAAGACCAGGGAAACTGGATTTGCTGTGCACCGAAGAAATGTCAAGGAAGTTGGGTCAGATCGCTTTGCATGCTCACGGTGGCACAGACTCAGAGACATATGCATTGGGTGCCACTGGGATATACCTATCCATAAGGTACATTATTTGCAGCCCAATGTATGGCAGTCTGAGGGCAAACCAAGCTTTGTCCTTAGAGAGAAATACACCATGATGAACATCTGCTGTGTGTAGATCACTTGAACACTCCACCTCTAAATACAAAACAGGCTTTTGGACTTAGGGTGTTCAAATGCCTGATCAATTCAAGATTGCTTTAGATGTGCTCAATGACACCGGGAAGTCCTTGGTCCAGAAAATTGCGAGAGTTCAAAAAATGGAATGTAGCTCCCACAAAGGCTCAGATTAGCATCCTTTCTGCTGCATGAAAGCAAAATGAGTATAGCACAGAGCTAGTATTTGATTAAAAAAGATTAAAGCAAAAAAAAAAAAAAAACCCCAAAACAACAACAAAAAAAAACAAAAAAACACTTTCCAATTTACATGGATGCACTCCGTAACTGAAAGAACCTGATGATATCCACTGCAGACATAATAACTCCTTAGAAATCAGGCAGTCATACAGTAAGAGATTTACAGTAAGAAAGTAATTCCTGCAGCTACTCCAATGCATTTTATTACCTTCCTTTTACAGGGATACAAATGTCTCACAATATAAAGAAAATAAATTAGAGCAGAGTTAACGGTTTCTTCAACACATTTATCAATATGTTCACACGTCAGCACATGCTGAAGTCTGGGAGTCAGCACTGCCAAGAATAAGTACTGGTTAAACCAAACACAACATATCTAATTGTTCTAGGAAAAGTATTAGCTGTGAGTATATCTTATTGGCATGCCTGTACCATCCCATTGTCATGCCCTGGAGCAAGCAGGAAAGCCACATCATTAAAACTTAATCAATCTCTCTAAGGACCACAGAAGTGAAAGGACCAACAGCAGCAGCGTGGCTGCAACATTATTCGGGAATATGTGTGGGAAAGCGTTAATCCTTTTGGTGCAGTATAGCGCATTATATTTTTTTATTTTTTAACTTCTTCTGAAGATTTGAACACTGATAGACTATTAAAAAAGACAGGAGAAAAATTAACTATATTTTTTTCCTCCTAAATTTACCCTTTCCTGTTCTCATGATTATTTGCAGAATGCCTGAATTAGAGGATTTTCTGACACTTGCAATCATTTCATCGTCCTCAAAATTCTGTAAAACCAATTCATTATTAGAAAATGCTGCCAGAAAAATACATAGTCAAAACAGACAGCACTAAGTCTGTTCAGCCCTCTCACTAGTGGACTTTTCAAATCTTTCGCAATTCACAGCTTCAGTTCAGAGATCTGGAACAGAAAATACGGGGTAGATATAACAGCTAAAACTGTACAAATTAGTACTACTTAACCTATGTATCAGCATTTGGCACATTTGATCATGTCCAAGACAGAAACAGAAGAAATATGCTAAAACTTCCTCCTACTTTCACTTCGCTAAGTGACTAAAGCCCTTTTGACATGGAAGTCAAGGCAGGCTCTAAAGGCCATACAAAGAATTGTTTCTTCTTCTTTTACTCCAGAAAATGTCTAGCAAATTAAAGGCCAGAAACAAAAAGGACAGCATCCCAGTGGAAAACCTCCCTCTCCAGAATAACTCTGAGATTAAATCAGAGGCACAACAATCTATTTAAACAGAGAATTATTTGCAGAATATGTGTTACAAGAAATACAAATTCTCCCATGGATTAGAGCTGTCCTTAGCAGAAGCAGTGTTTATCACAATTCAGCCTTCTATGACATGACTGGCAGAGTGCAACCTCAATTTTAAAGTGATGGCAAATTAAGATTAACTCCTTTTCAGTGCAGAATAGTTCACATATCCAAGTAACTTCTCTCCATCTAAACCCTCATTCTCTATGAAAGAGCTGAAATATGAGAACTTAAACACAGAAGTGTACAGCATTTCTTTCTTCTGCCATACACAGTTGATTAGCTGCAGTGTAAATGAAGGACGAAAAGCAAGTTTAAATCAAAGCAGGCATCACACTCTTGGCACACAGGGTCAGTAATTTTCTGGCTCTGCTCTAGGGTCCGCTCTTCTCTTCGGAGGGATGTAGTGTTCAGGGACTTCTGGAGGGACTTTCTGAACCTACTCCTGCCTCTACACAGAAAATTGCCTATCCAACATAGATAAAAATCTTCCAGCCTTGAATACTGTGTCAAAGGCTAACCAAAGGCCTGACATTCTGTGGAGAAATAAAAGCCTTATCTTTGGCTGAAATACATTTTTTTTTAAAATACATCATATTTCCAACCCACAAGAGACAGGTGTGACAATTGGACTCACTAGCATTGTGCACTCCAGCAAATCAAGAACTACACAGCACCCCCTTGCAGCAAGACTGATGTTGTGGTACAATCCCACTCCACTCTGTTCGGAGGGTAAACATTCCAGTTGCATGAGATCAGTGGCTCACATCAAAGAAATACACCACAGCAATAAAAATCTACATAGATGGACATTTGCCCTTAAGGGCCACTTTTACAACAGCCCTCCTTTGGCATACCCAGAGATACAGAATTCACAGAAAGTCTTCTCACTACCTTGCAGCAACATTTCCAGTGCCAGATCTCTGGCATATTAAAAGACAAGACAGGGAGCATGATTCATGGTAAAGTTACCACCGCCACAGGATCTCCCATAGTATTAGGAATAGCTGCTACCCAGCCTTGCCTCGGGCCACAGAAAAGAAGTGGTTCAGGAGCCAGGCTTGCCTGATCCCAGCTCTGTGGATGTGTGTGCAGTGACTGTGTGTGGGCTCTAAAGGCCATACATGGCATGTGCTGAAGGCGATACTCCTCGATGGTAGCACAGCAGCATTACCCTGAGCCCCAGAGATCTTTTGGACACACTGACTTTCAGTAGTCAACAGCCTCCAAATATTTTGTGGCTCTGTAACAGTTTGCACATAAGCCTGCACTTCAAAAGTTCTTTAAAATGCAGGCAGAGATATCTGCTCTGTCACATCTGCTTGCTTTTGGAAGGAAGGAAGGGAGGAAGGAAGGAAGGAAGGGAGGAAGGGAGGGAGGGAGGGAGGGAGGAAGGAGCCTTTGCCCTCAAATTCCTGATATTTCTTTTCCCTGCAGGTGATGCTACTTTTCATTTTACCTACTCACATCCTTCATAACAAAGAAATCAGTAGTAGCCAAGCAATTTATTAGCTTGAAAACTTAGTTAGCCCATCAGTTGGGCAGGGGTTTCCATGGCTGTGTGAAGACTACATGTTACATATTCACATGACACAGAAAAGCCCTCCTGGACAAAGATAATTTCACAGCTATTTGGCTAGAGTATTTTAGGTGATGAAAATAGATTAAGAGATACATTCAATCACCAATTACCTTTTCCAGATTATGGGTTCTTCTACAGTAGCACTTCAGGGCAGATCAGAAGTGAGCTTTTAAAATAAGTTACTCAGATCCCAATTTGATTTACTTCGTTTAAAAAAAAAAAAAAAAAAAGTGTTGGAGCATGTGAACTGAATTGCCTTTGAATGAAACCAAAGCAGATTTTTCATTTCAAGACATCATCTAAAACACTTCAACCATTAATATGCCATTTTCAGTCCACAAGATCAGACTACAGTTAATTCAGAAAAAAACTGTAAATAAACCATAAATGCTCAGAGAAGATCACTTGGTTCTCCATATCAACTGTTTGCCCTACAGATTGATGCCTTTTGCACTGTGCGGCTTTCCAGCATAGGCACAGCTGCAGAACTTTGGGTCAGCTGGTACATTATTCAATACAAAGGAAATGAGGAGGAATGAGTACAACCATCCCCCAGTCAAAGGCTTGGCATGCGCCTGAAACTGGAACAGCTCTCAAAGGAGGTAAGTTGTAAGGAGACAAAATGGCTCAGAAGACATGTTGCCAAGTCTTTGTAATGGCTGTCATCTGTCTCCCACTATTTGTTGGTTTTCCTTTTTAAGTCTCATATGATTATAAGAAAACATTAGCTTTTACCCCAAAAGAACGGAAAATTTAAACCCCGAGGTCAAGATAATTTGAAAAAGAAGTAAAATGGAAACAGCTTTATTAATTTTTAAAAACATCTTGGCTCTGTAATGTTTTCTTAATGTATGGAATTATATCATGCAGTAGAATCACATGATTAAAAAAATTCTAAACACTAAAATAACTAAGCCAAACATCCCTATCAAACACAATTCAGTCAGCAGACTATTTCATGATGCTGAATAAAGATATAAAGCATATGCACTAGTCAAAATCCCACCAGCTACATCACCTCCACCATTCAAGTGCAACAAGGCTCACGAGACATTTTTGTCAAACATTTTGAAAGATTCTTCCTGTAAAGTCAAGAAGACTCAATGAATTAATTACTTCACTTTGAGTCCCAGTTCACTGACAGCACTCAGGTGGTGCAGAGGCAGCGAAAGCAGGTGCTCAGATCCTCAGAAATGCCTCTGGTGTAGAAGGGATGGTTCAACTACAGGCAAAAGTCACTCTCTCCTGTCTCCTGGTCACTTTGTAGCATGGGCAGAGCGTGCGGGAAGGGAAATGGTTGCAGACAAGTGCATTTCAGAGAAGTTTTCCCTTTTGGCACAGGACTTGGGCTTGTTCATCAGGGTAATGAAGTTCCTACCCCTTTCCCTTGGGGCTTCCCCCAGCTGAGCAAGGGTCAGCCCAAACGGCTGTTACTCCCCAACCCTGTCTACACAAGGGATCCCAAGCAAATGAAAGTGGGACAACACCACTGCAAAGCACTCTTGGCTCTCCTCCGGGAACAGTGACAACACAAGGTGGAATTATCTAATTCATGCTTACTCACATCACTAAGTTTGAACACTGCACATTTTAAATTCATAGCCACAAAACCAGAGGCACTCTTGAGGGCAAAAATGCCCCAAGCTACTGCTTTCCTCTGACAGGGGTTCAACCACAGCACATTGCCCTACCATGAACAGGCCTGGTAATACCCAACATTCTCCCTGGCCATCTGCAATCTGCTCCTGTGTTCTCAAAAGCTCTATGACCGAAGAAGGATTTACCTCTTATACAGCCATGGCACAGGGTTGTTTCTTACAGTCCTTTACTTTTAAAAATCCCATTTGATACATGTGCCTGCTCTCCCAGCTGCTTAATTTACTTTCCTAAATTTAATTATGTTGCAAGAGAACGAAAAAAAGCACCTAGAAGAAAAACTATCCTCAATAATAAAATTTTATAAAGATTTAAAGAAGTTTCAGGAGGAAATTAGGAAAAATAAAAGACTAAAGTCGCAAATCTACTTAAGTTTGTGTAAATGAAGAAGTTTCCCTTGGCAGAAATGTAGTAAATCTGCAAATACAAAGAATATGGAAATAGAACAGCATGTTTTATTGCAGCTTCATTAATTTTTCAAGTCTCTCTTCCTCCAATGTGCTATGCAAGAAGAGAGAGAAAAAGCTCTTCACAAAATAAAAGTGAGCAAGATACAGCAGCGCTGTACCAGCCTGTCTCTAGAGAATGTTCCAAATCTGCTTGGGAAGACTGCCTGCTCTTCATACACATTGCTACAGATTTTATATATAGTTGACGTTACTATTTGGGAAGTGGTCTTGCTCTCAAGGATGACAGGATTAAATCAGTGAATCAGATTAATAAGCCCATAATTACAAAAACAGGAGTGAGCATAAGGTTAAGCCTTTAGACCACACTGAATTCTTTGTCCTATCCTCTAGCAGATAAATTCTGAGTTGAAGATCATTCACTTTTCTTTTAAATCCTAGAAACTTATGTAAAGTGGATTCTGCAGGAGTATCCGTAACCCGCACTCAGAAACTTGACATGATCCTCTCTGCTCGTTGCTAAACAAGTACGCCCACAGCGTGCGTCAAGAAACACAAGAGCCAAAACCCAAGTCCTTGGAGTTGAGACTTTGTGGAACTTAGGACCACAACCTCTCATTCGTCTGGTGATTAATGGGGGTAAAGGGCTCTATAACATAGCTGTATATGCTAGGCACTGAACAGCAGACCACAAAAGAAGAGCTCCTTTTCTAAAGGCCTACTAAATTGTTTATTATATTTATCAAGTCTGCACCAGAACTAGAGCCCAGGACACAAAGAAGCAAGAACTGAGGAAAAAAAATGTATTCAGAAATGCACAGTCATGCAGCTGTGGAGCTGGTAAACCAAATGCTGACGTGTTTTGCCCTTGCAGCTTAGCCAGGTACTTTCAGGCGATCAGCCTAAGATACATGTAGTGGTATTTCAGATGGCCTTTTGAAAACACTAGCAGTAGTTCAGCTTCTGCCTAGAACAATTTTGCAATTTACCATTAATTATTTGAATGAGTCGAACATTTCAAACAGGTACTAGCTGATCAGAATTACTTACAGTTTTCAGTCAGTGCTGAGGAAAACTTTCCCATGCAAAACTGACATTCTGCTAGCCTGCTGAGCCGCTCTCCCCAGTAGAAGCAACAAGCACCTAGGCCAAGCAGAGCGTATTTTCCAGCTATTATCAAACAGCTTTTGTTAAAAGACTATTCCCAAATCAGCAAAAGAAACTCCCTTTTTCCTACTAGTTCTCCCTGTGAGTCAGGAAAACCTCAACAAACGGGGCCATCTTTCAAGAGGCTTTGCAGGCTTCTTGCTCCTCAGTCACACAGGAATTTACATGCACTGCTTGGAAACCTTTAATTCCATGCTGACCTCTTAAATTCACTGGTGCTAAGTTAGACTCACAGAATGGTTGAGGTTGGAAGGGACCTCTAGAGATCATCTCGTCCAACCCCCTGCTCCAGCAGGGACACCCAGAGCACGGGGCACAGGGCGGCAGCCAGGCGGGTTGGAAAGATCTCCAGAGAAGGAGCCTGCACAGCCTCTCTGGGCAGCCTGTGCCAGGGCTTGTACATGTTTTGTGCTCATCTCATACTAGGAAAACACACAGCATCAGAGTGTCCAGATCAGGACCTGAGGATCCTGTATATAATATACTAAGGTGGAAGGAAATAGCAAGTACTGACGTCCTTCACTTAGTTTTAAGTCAGAGCTACTAGCCATATACACCTGAGCAGAGTTGATCTCAGCTCAGTTTCCTAGGCTTCTTGCTGTGGACCTCTCGACTTGCTCATCCTTGTTTCAGGTAATTCATTCCCATGCATCAGCTTAGCGCTTCACAGCTGTGTTAAAACTAGAAGAATTTGAGGGTACCACAGAAAGCTCTAAAATCCATTTCTAGCATTAGAGTTTTGGGGGCCATCAAAATGCAGTCATTCAGAAACATGTAAATCTGGACGTTTAAGGAGAGTTTCGACAATAGTGAAAAATCGTAGGTCCTAAGTTCCCTGAGTTAGTTTACTTCCAATTAAGACATAACCAAATGAATAATATATATATATAAAGTGCCTTTTGATATCACATATTTATTGCCAAACTTTTGCTGTCACATGTCCTCTTTGTATTACAGAAGACAAAACGGATAAAACAGCTGAAAGAAAGGACATTCTAATGCCTTAAATAGTTAAAGATTAAACATTATTTATTCCAGAATGATCTAAATTTGTCTCTGCTTTCAGCTGTTTAGTCTTCTTCTCTTTCAGAAATTCGCATTTATCTCATCTAGCAAAAAGAGGCCAGATGCATGGCAAAATAAAGTGTCTATATATGCCTACTGCCTGCAGCAGACATCCACTTCTGCCAACACTAGATCTAACTCATATACAGTAAGATGTTTTTCAGCACTTCGGTAGAATGGGAAAGAGATTTCCCTTGCAGCTTGAGAACAACATAGCCAGGTTTAAAAAACAAATTTAGAACATCAATAAATAGCAGGTATACAAGATCCAGTCGTCCTTCCTGAGAGGCAAACTTCCATTTGTTAATATTAGTGGAAGGCTAATAAGTGGAATCATGTACATATGCGGTTACCTCCGTATAGCAACACACCTTTTAACCTCCAAACATTTTAATTCCCCAAAGAATGTCTGCCAGTTTTTAAGCCTTCCACATGCCTCAGCTCTGTTTTAAGAGGAGATACTCTTAAAATATACTAACTGCTAAACTCTTATGCCCTGATCCCTCATCAGCAAATATGCACTCAGAAGCAAGGTTCAGTTTATTTTCCTCAGATCCCTTTCCAAGCAATATTTAAGTAGAAAAGTTACTTTCATACTAGCAAAAGAAAATTCGTTCATCCTACAGTTATATTTGTAAAATTGCAGCACTTCGAATTCAGTCCTCAGCTTATGATGGCACAGCTTTCCAATATAGATAAGTTTTAAGTGACTCATCTAGAAAGACAAACACTATTTTTGACATTTATGTCTTATGAATTATTAACTGGTTTTCTGCATCTAGATAGATTTTGCATGAAAAGGATTTTTTGACAGGTACCTTGAGGGCTGAGAATTGTACGGACTGAAAAAGAACTCAGGAAAATTATCCAGGAATATTAATGGGCATACCGGCTGGGCATACTAAGAGTCCTGTTAGACTACGGAATGCCATAAAAGAAAGGAAGCAAGAACAGTTTTCAGGAGAGTCTTCTTTCTAGAAAAGATTTTTTTTCTTTTGGAACATATTTTGTCATCACACAATTTTGCTGTGGAAATGCTTTTCCCCATCAAAATGGACTCCTCAATGCTACTGCACAACAATAACCAATCTGTTAATAGAAAAGTGAAAACACAACTCAAATGAGTAATATTTCAAAACTCTAAATTATTTTTATATTTAAAAACCTCTAGCAGCCATTAAGAATTGGAATTTAGGCGATTCAGATATATGCATGAGTGCATGCATGTCAAGAAAAGTCAAACACACAGAAAAAGAGGAAAGAGACATAGGAGGGTGTAAATGTTTTAGCACTGTGTGGTATAAACAGCTTTCGGCCAGCAAAGTAGGGGGGGAAAGGAATAAAACAAGCAATTTACTCATTCTGCTTACAAAGGATCCAGCATAATTTTCCAATTTGAGACAGAGTAGAAGGGAGCTATGACCAAAACACAGCCCGGTGGAAATCACATCAATATGCCGCCAGCCGTTTTGCGGAGCCATCACGCGCGTCTCGTGATGCCAGGTCCACACCACCCACCGAAGGGGCTGTGTTACCGTTTCTCACTCCCTTAGGGGCCCCTCACTTCAGCCTCACCCACCTTCAACAGGCCAGCAGCAGCCTGGCTGGGCAGCCGCCGTCCGCAGCACCTCCTCTCGGATCAAGCAACGCTTCTTGACAGCAAGCGAACACCTCCAGCCTCTGCGTGGCCACAGCACAGCAAGGTGCCACAGCCTGGCCCACGGCCAGCGCACTTTGGGGATAGTTTTTTTTCCTCCTTCTGTGAAAATTATATAATTGGATACCATAGCAGCTGACAATTTATAGCAAGATTAAAGTTATAAGGAATATTAAGTGGTCCATGTTATATTTTATTTTCTCTTACTTACTTTCATGGGAAGTACTTACTTTCATTCATAGCAGTGTAAGCATATAAGGCCATATGTAGCAGGTCTGAGGGCATTTTGTTGTCGTTTTGAAGACCGATTAGTTACGGGCACTAGTAGTCCAAAGGATGTAGAGTGGAGCTAACTCCTGATGGAGAGTTATGTCACCATCATGTAGGAAACATGACACACCTAAAGACACGCACCTTCACCAATGCCTGTTTCTCCAACATGTTCCTAAAAGCCTCCAGCATCTTTAGGTAATTTTTGCCAGTGTTTAACCCTAAAAACTTAGCCCAAAACTTTGGGGCATCTGATCTGTGCCCCCAAATCTCACCTCTCAGGAAAGATCTTTCTACATAGTGCATTCGAGCTGAAAATTGTTAAAATGTTACTGCTGGTTAACAAAAGATGAGGTCTCCATAAAGGCAATGCTTATGAAAAATTTCAGTAAATGTGAATTTCACTCCTTTCCTCCTTCCTCTTCGGGAAAGAGGAGTTATTTTTATTCCCATCACTTTTGTGACAGGATGAAATAATCTGACATCTGCTATAACCTCATTTAAAAAAAAAAAAAAAAAAAAAGTCTTGGAATAGGTTTAAGTACATAATTACATAAGAAATGGAAGGCTAGGTGATTCTGCTGTAACAAAAATCCCAGTAAAAATATGGGCTTCAGCATGGGCTTCTTTCCCCTGCATTTCTCCATGTATTTTTAAATATATTTAAGGGAGGACCAGCACTGTCCAAGAGGGGTTGGTAATCAAGAGGAAAAAAAGGAACGTGGAGTCAGAGTGGTTGCCAGTGCAGCACCAAGCGAAACCTTCCTGTAGGAGACGGGCACTCCGGAGGGAAGCTTCGGTCTCCCCTGGGGTCCTGCAGCCGCTCGAGGGCCAGGGCTCCCCGGTCCCTGCAGCCTGCGCTGAGCGCTGGCCACGCACGCTGTCTCTCCAGCTCTCCTCACTGAGCTGCAACCGCTCCCGACAGCTGCAAAACAGAATTTCGATGCTTTCCCCCCGGTGGGCTTTTCAAGGCACACGCTGCACCACCAGGCCGTGACTGTCCACGTTCAGACGCCTCCAGCCTCCTTCCCTCACGAGGAAAGAGGGGCCACCCAGCACCTCCATCACGTTTGCCCTCCAAAGCTACGTGAAGCCACTGAGCCTTCTGCCCTGTAACCTCTGCAGAGGCTACTTCTGTTAAACCTTTTTATGGTGCCTCAGCATTTTTTGGTGAAATACCATTAGCATGCTAGTCCCAAGGGCACGTTTAAATCTTAAAGACACCGCTGTGCATGAATGACCAGGAACAGTCCGTTCTCCCCGTTTTCTTGCTACATAACACTTCCAGTGCAGATGATAGCAAGATATAAAGATTGAGAAGCAGGTTGTGTTTTGAGCATAGCATTCTTTATTTTTTGTTTCCACAGATAGTTGAAAAAAACTGAGATGTTAATGAGTGCTCCAGCTTCACAGATATAGAGATGGTAACTGCTTATACCAGGTGAAAAGATACTGCAGTGATAAATGCTTGAGGAATGCTCTTTAAATTATTTTTTTGCACACAAAGCAGCAGTTCCTGCAATTTGATTTGGAGACAGGATTAGAAACTGGAACAGACTGTTAAAGCCATCAACAACCCAGAAGGGTTACACAATATCCAAATAAAGGGCAATTTAGATTAAGGTCATTTTTCGCCCTTTGAATTACATAATATCAATAAAAGGAAACACAGGAATGATGCCAAATGTGAATACTGTATCTGGCAACCAAGCTAAAGTGCACAGAGAGAAGAAACTTCCCTACCTGCTGTGGAAATAATCCCCTTTATAGATAAAGAAATGTCTTTTCCCAAAATAGTCTTTATTTCTGGATCAAAAAACACTCACCTCTCCCATCTGCCAAATGCACCACTCTGCACTAGGAGGAAGGAGAAAAAAAAGAAAAAAAAAGAAAAAAAAAAAAAAGAAGAAAAAGAAAAAACTTGCTCACCCTTGGCAATAGCAGCCCTGCGAGACAGCTGTAACCAGGCTGGGCACTATCCTCAGCGCGCGCCACACCACCCTCCCTGCTGGAAAGCCACAACAGCGCAAACAGCTCTGTCCTTCCCCCACACTTTCCTCCATTTTCTCAGCAGTTTCCACCTCCACAGTAACAAGGGGATGATCAAATCTAGCATAAGCAACACAAAGCGCAGCAGCCACCCCAAGAAAAACATAGTGGGGGACAAATTCACAAACTGTCTCACCCACCTTGTGGCAATACATGTGTGCCAACTCTAGTTTGGAGATGAGGGTGATAAGAAATTAGGAAAGAAACAGGCAGAACTGGAGCTCCCAGTCCAGTCAAAGCCAGTGGGCAGAGACAGGTGCTTTCACTGGAAAAGCAAGCAGAGCGCTTGGGTTTTTATTCTTCTTTCCTGTACAGGAGGCAGCATGAGGCTCCTAAGACCAGACTCAGGACAACCTGGCTTTAGTTACAGCTTCACTTGCCTCGGGGACCAAATTTAATGTGCTTGCTAAGAGAAAGTATTTAAATGAAACTGGACTACTGGTTTAGGTGGCTAAGCGAGCACGGGTCTCCCTTAAAGCAAGGGAGACAGGTAGGAACATATTATAGAATACGGGATGAACACGGATTTGGGAAATACTGGTATCACTATATCCCTAGCCACATTCTCCATCAGTAAGAAGAGAATAATAAGTTAGCTATATTTTGAGAATTTAGTAAGTGTAGAAAACATGTATAAAGGAATATTGCTTTATCCTCCTGCAGAAAGTATTAAAAAAAATGTAAAAATGAATTTTACATTCTTCTACAAACGTGCAATGAGAGCCCCTGCAGAAGACCTGGTGGGACCTAGTGACAGGCAGAGGAGGTGGCAGCAGACACTCTTTGACAACACTTTTGATACATCACATATATAAAGGGCCATCATTTTCAACCTCTGCCTCATCACAATTGCAGTCTTCTTCTAAGTGAATCTATATAGGCACAATGACTTGTAACAGTGCAGAATCCCTTTGAAGTATGAGGATTTTGTGCTACCTGGGTTATGGCACAGCAGGACTGGAGCATTATTTGTTCCTTATTAAGGACCAGGGTTGCTCTTTTAATCTCTCGCTGTGTACTGCACAGGTTGCCTTGTGAAAGGCACTTGGTTTCCCATCTAGAAGGCTGGGCATGTACCAAGCTCCCAACAATACACTGGGTTTTTTTGTTTGTTCTTCATAAAAATACATGTGCAGCTGACTTCTACCTTGGTAAGAGCAATTAAAATAAATTCTATTGTACCTTAAAAGTAAAATACAAAAGTATAAAGCAAACAGCCTTTTCAGTCAAATCATTCCACTGAGACTGCTGTTTAAGTGCCAGTCACTGGTTCCCTGGGGAATTCCAGACATGGCTATTCCCAAGGTTTTTGTTCACTTCCTTCCCTACAGAATTAGTGCTTTGTGAAATCTTGGGTTCAACCCTGTCTCACAAATGCCGTATAGCATGATGAAACAACTGTCTTCAGATAACAATTTCCAAGTTTGACCATCAAATCTGTGCCATGCAAAGCCATTCAAGAGCTCTTAAAAACTACATATAAACCTGCAGAAGTAGCTGTTAATTCCTCCTGGCTTCTATAAACTCAAAAGCACTTCTTCTGAACTTTGTGGTGCTGCACCAGGGCAAAGCCATTTTACCAATGAAAAGCCATCAGTAAAGCCTTTTTACCGACGTGAAGCCATGTGCTTTTCCTGAAAGGCAAAGGGTGAATGCTCCACTTGCTCTAGAAGTGAAGTTTCCTCCTGCTTCTCAATGACTTACAACTATAGCAAGGTTTGAACTTCCTGTTCTGCAACACTGAATTTTTAAACACTTTGAATCCATTGTTTGCTGCTACCTGAAAAATATTGGCAATATCCAGCCACTGGCAATATCCAGCCACGTCCACCCAGGGATTAATCCTTGGTGCTGAGGAACCCTCCCTGATCAGCAGCACCGAGCCCATTTTCTCACTCCTGCTGAAGAGGAGTCAATGGAGAGTCCAGTCTTGCAGCCCTACTCGTGAGTCATTTTCTTACACGAATGTGTCTTCATGGCCTGCCTACAAGTAATGTGTGGAAGTCAAGGCTGCGCCCAAAAACCCCTGGGTCATCTGATGCCAGGCTGCTAAATTTGGCCTCAGGGCCTTCCTGTTTTGGATCCATTGAGTTCCAGAGGAGGCTACGGCCACCAAGGTCAGCACTGGTGGTCACTGTGAGATGTCACCTGAGGGACGGGCCAGCGCGCACAGACCTTCCACGCTGTGCTCTCTCCAGAAGAGCGGCTCACCCCTCCTGCAGGCACATTTATTCTCCTTTATTACAAGTTATTAAGTAGCCAATAATAAAAAACGAGCTTCAGTTTGATGCTTCTTAAGCACGTCTGTCGCAGGCACGGGCACCAGGGCTGGACGCAGCGGCGATGCTCCCTCTGCCCCCAGCAGCACTGGGGCGCAGCGGGGCAGGTAGCGAACACGGGAGCAGCACCCGGACGCCGCAGCGTGGAGCGGCTGCCCCTTGCAGCAGGAGCCGTGAGCGGGGGGGCTCCCGAGAGGGGCGTCGCACAGGCAGGTCCCCCGGCGCCGCGGTGCTGCGGGGCCATCGGAGGCACGCAGGGGCCCAGCGGGACCTGGCCCACCCCACTGCACTCACCGCCACTGTGGCTGCGGGTGCAACGACACGGCAGGGAAAACTGCCATTTCTGCTTATTCTTGTATGAGGGATTTTTTTTTCTTTCGGGCATATTATTGCCCTAGTGCAACAGTAGATGAGATGGATGAGAAAGGAGATGAGCTACATAACTACAGACCACTTAAACGACCTAGACTGTAACCTCAGGGAGCTTGCAGTGAAGATTAATAAGAAATAATTGGTATTTCCATTCTCATCTTGCAAACACACTCCAGTCTCAGTCTCAAGCCTCTAAATCCAAAGGAATTCCCCTGACTTCTGCAAAACCACCCCAGACTTATCCCTGAAGCACAGTGAGTCAGAACCCAACTCCAGAACTGCACCCAAATGAACTATCACATACAGTATTTTGTTTTACGAAGCAAATCACAGAGCCTGGCGGAACCTCCACCTTGACCTTCCTGCAATAACAAACAGCACCTACAGCAACGTGAACAAACGTCATTAGTCAGATTTTGGCTGTGTTTTGGGTCCGGAGAGGGCATGCAGCCGGGGACCCGCACACACGTGTGCACTCTCACACCCACGCGCACCCGGGCGCCCCACGCGTGGCCACGCACACGTGCGCACACTTTGCACACCCTCGCATCCCCACACGGCCAGGCACACCCGTGCACCGCACACCCCGCGCACGCACCCGGGCACTCGCACACACCGCGCACACCCGTGCATGCCCCCGCAGCCGTCCCGCACGCTGCCCCCCACGCACAGCTGCACGCCACGCACTCTCAGGATGCCCGCACACCCACGCGCCCCCAGCCACGTCCTCCCCGCACGCCCGAGCCCACGCACACGCGCCGCGGGCTACCTGCGTCGCCTTGTGGAACTGCTTCTTCAGCCC
>VZSV01000041.1:3689231-3721518 GCA_013398735.1 Nothocercus julius
CAGCGCGGGGCCGGAGCAGCGCCCGCCACGTCCCGCTCGCTCGCAGCCCTGGCGAAGGCAGCGCTGGCAGAGGGCTCCGGCTCACGGGAAGGCAACAGCTGCAGCTTGTGCCAGAAGAAGAGAGAACTTTAGCCTAACAAGGCCACCAGGAGTAAACCAGGTACAATCCGCCAGTCAGTGGCGCAGGAGAATCACAAGTTTTCTCTGGTTTTCCCAAGTAGGGAAAGTGTTTTTGTTTCTAGATATTTAAGTCCTCTTTTCCATGCTAAAGAAAAATCTGTAGGTTTCTTGAACGGGACAGAGTACTGCCTACTTTCTGTAAGTCCAGAACAAAAATTTAACAACAGATTAAAAAAGGATGTAAGAGTAAACCAAGTACAAATACCGGTGTAATGCTGTAACTGATGCACAGATGGAAATCTATATATGGACACTTAGAATTATTTACAAGCAAAGGAAAAAATCTGAAATGATAGCAAGAAAAATTCCCTCAATAGTGAGCATCTATCATAAATTGACTATAATGGGGCATAAGGCAATGCTTCTGCTCAACAGACACTTTGCAATTATGGAAGGGTTGGTAACATGCGTTATTATGGCTTTCTGCAGAAAGGGGTTTTGGAGGGGCTGGCACTTTCCCATCCAGCCATACATCCACCTGTCAGATACACTTCTCTCTATGGTAAAAATTTTCTGAACTAGTCAGCTGCACCTGTCAGCCTTTTCTCAACGCTACTGCGCTTTTAGGGAATAGAGGTATCCAGCTCAGCGCGTGCGAATCCATCCACAGTAAGATAAGACATAATCTTATCTGAAATCCTGTGACACTGACGTGCTGCTGTGCTGTAAAAACACCGACCCTCACATCCTCTTCGCTCTGATTTTTCTCCCTCATTGCCCCAGTCCACTTTTTACAAGAACACTTTACCATGATTTCAAAGTCTCTAATTCTTCTTCCCTAGCTTGACTACATTCATTTTTGATACATTTTACCTCCTTAATGTTCTGCTGGAGACAAATGTTTCTTATTGATGTCTCTGGTTCATATCATTCTGGCAATATTTTACTTGCTGTTCTCTACTCTCTGTGGCTCACATGTCATAGCAAAGCGATCTTTAAAGAAGTCTTTCCATTTAAATCATTCATTTAAATCAAGAGCATTGGAAAGTTGAACATTATGTCATTATTTCACATTTTATGGTTTCAGAGAAAGTGCTGTGTGTTTTTATCCGGTTTCCTTTACGTGCAGACACGCAGAAATGGATGATCTCTGCAGTCTTCAACTTTAATAGAAGCCTGTCAGATTTACTTTTAATGATGGCTCTGTAAGGGTCCTGGGAAGATTCCCTCTGCATTCCTGCTCACGACTTCCCAAGGGCTGAAGAGCCTCTCCTCCGGGGCATCCGTTCCACGTTCCAAGCCTGCCACATGCCTGGGAAGGTCCCGGGGCCTCAGCGAGGGCTGAGCGGCTGCTGAAGGAGTTTATACCACTGATAACTATGTATTTCGGTAGAGAACAGTATTTCCTTCAAGGGGCTTCCGCTGATCTGGGCCACAACCAATTCATCTCAACACTAAGCATTAACAATGACAGCAGTCCTAAATCAGCCCATTATGATAAGTTTCACGAGAAGTAATATTTGATTTGTGTATTCAGACAACAAACCAAAACAAATCTGGATTTGAAGACTTTTATATACTTGCTGTTCATTTGTTTTACTCTTCCCATAATTACAGATTTCTTCTCTGGTACTGAAAGAATAAGGACAGAATACTGGAATATTTCTTACACGTGATCAATACAGACAGGTATCTTGGTGCATGGATAACTGGAAGGTAGTAGTCAGGTATTCTGGAGCTTACTTTTACATCTCCCACAGATTTATTCTGACCTTGCGTATGTATCTTTCAGAGATCCTTTCCGTAAAAATTACACTGGTAATATTCCTCAACTGTACCAAACTTCACTGAGCACACGTGCATAAAAATATAGTTTCTGATTGCCATTGTGAAGACTCATAATGAATGCAAGGAAATGTTGCTGTTACGAGACATGACACCCCATTCATGCAGTGCTAGATACTCAGATTCAGCTCCACAGACTCATTTAATGAGTTAGATGTATGTTAACACAAAAATAAAGCTATAGAGCTCCTGGAATACACAAATTAGTGGTTACACCTAATCTAAATTGCTCCATAGAGATAAGCAGTATAACACTTTTTGCATGACAAAACTATGCAAACAAACCTCAGAACAGCCTCAAATAGAATTAGCTGAACCGCAAAGAATATCTGAAATAAAACTAAAGAAACTCTCATTAAAATCATCAAAAGCTTTAAGGCTTTAATTGAGGCTTTAAAAATACTCAGTGCTTCTTTACTTCATTATTATTCTTTGTCCATTCTACTTTGTCCTGGCTGTAAATATATTTATCTGTACATAAATATAAATGTGCTTGTGTGTGCAGGAGTGTGCATATTCCTATCCTGAGTACTCAAACCAATTACTCCTTTTACTCAGTCTGAGACAAATGATGCAATGTGTTTCCATTTCTGTGCACCTGATAAAACAGATTTATATCGCCATGAATTGTCAACGTGCAAAACTGAGCTTTTATCTTTGCAATGACAAAAAAATCATCTACTATCTGACATTTGGTATCAATGTTAATGGTATCCAGGGTCTAGGAGAGATTACACTGGTGCTGCTTTTCAAGAGACGGGGAACAAGAACTGGAAGCATCTGGTGATGGTGACAGTGGTGAGGGTGCACGTGCATGTGAAGGAGACCCACAGTGAACACAGACTTGTTCAAAGGAAAGGGGCAGGAAAAAGGAGGTTGGAAAGAGACTGAGTTGAGGAAGGCAGGTGAGTCCTAACCTGGCAAATCTGAAAGAAAACAGCCCTGGCTGTTAATGTACATTCCCAGATGAGACCAGCAGAAATCTAAATCTAGGAGCTAGCGTAAATCCTAGAAGGGGGTTGTGGAAAATCCTTGCTGATGAAGACTGAATATACTATTCCAAACTCGTGTTTTAGAGATATATACATACTGACAGAGAGCCTGAAGAACAGGGGAGGGAATTTTTCTGTATGTTTTCACCACTAGGATATGATTAGTATATTAATAAGGGGGTCATGAGGGGAAAGGCTTTATTAGGCGGCTTTGTTTATGTGAGATGTGATATCCCTAGGAGTACAAGAGGAGGGAGGGAAGACAAGTGCTGCCGTGTATCTGAGAAGAGGAATGCTAAATCAATGCTGTCACTTGGTATAATGCTTGCAAGAGTTAGGCAGTTCATCTGTATTTTATTAAAAAGTAGTTCTCAGTGACTGCAGGCAGTAATCTGGATTAGGGCCAACATGCTGAACTCATATACAAAATTAACCACTGATTGTTCAGAGACAGCCTTCCCATAGGCAGTCACAATGAAGGAGGGCCTTGGCTTCCACGGACTGATGACTTCAGGTTTCTGATGACTCTAAACGGGAAGTGTTACTACATTGAGCCTGGCTCAAATAACAAGACATATAGACCCAGGGGACGTGCAGGAGGGAGCAGGCGGAGACCTCAGTCTATGTCTTGCAGGCTGTAGACACATGCCTTCGGCGGTAAAATTCCTTGTGCCCTCCTTCCCCTAATACCATGAAATCCTACGAACTTGATGGCCCAAGACGTGATACATGTGCCAGCTTCCCTCTCCCATGCCCAGTCACTACTGCTTAACCTGTCTGGTATCTCTGTGGGGGACGGGGCACAAGGCACCTCTATGCAGAGACATAAAGCAGACACCCACAGGCTCTGCTGTGAAGTATCTCCATGTACAGACTGTTCATAGGCAAGAAAACCTCTTACCTTTCATCCTGAAGTAAGTTATTGAGATGTTTCTTATTTGTACTGTGGTGACATTGCTTTTGTGTTTGGGACTTAGTGCACAAGCACAAAAGGCAACTGGAAAAAAACCCTCACTGGCCAGGTAGGATAAGACAGTGATGTTTACCAGCTCTGCAGAACTCAGAACATGGCTGCTCTTTTAGACAAAATGATTTGCATTTACCTAGTTCTCCTGAAGCAGAGATATCTTTATCTGATTGTAAGTTTCTCCATGCTTGCAAGGTTTCTATCACATGTATTGGTAGAATAAGGATGCATTTTCCGACCCGAGTCTGCAAGTCTCGTGAATGCAAAAGTATTCATCATTGAAATAGTCATATTTTTGGAAATTTGACAGAATTTAGAGTCTTTCATGTCATGAAAGTATAGAAAATAAAGGTACAGATAAAGTGTAAAACAGAGGTGTGCTACAGGTTCTGAACACATGCTACAGGAATGTATAAAATGACAGTAAAAAGCAACCAGTGCTTCCCTCAGGCCCCCCCCAAATTCTAACGCAGTAGTAAAATGGCGTATGTCAGTAATAAAAATAAAATGTCTATGACATTTTAAATGTTATCATACTGTCACAGTGGAATAAAATTAGCTTGAAGAATGATCTAAAGGGATATGATGCAGTTCATTATGTATAACAGCAACAGCAGCAGTTTCCCAGTGTTCATAAAGGTTTCTCCATTAAATTTACCTCCAGTCAATAATTAGGAGTCCACAAATAAACCTAGGCAATTAAATCAATACTGCTAGGCAATTATGTTCCAAAGTCCTGGCTCAATGGCACAAAAAGACACTATATCAAACTGTAATATTAAGTGATCCGATGCAATTTTCAACTGAATAATTTCTCAGAATAATGGAAAAGAGCAAGTCTGCATCCTCACTCAAGGTGCAAATGGTTACAGTTTGCCAATCATGTGTCACTGAATCAACAGTCTATTTTCAGCAAAGTCTAATAAAAAACATGCATTTCACAATAAGCTTTAGCTTTCCAATCATATTACAAATTACTAATCTGCAACCAACCTTTTAAAGGGCATAGAAATACTACATGAGCTGCTTCCAAGCAGAGCCCTGGAAATCACAGAAATTTCCATCCAGACAATTTAGCATGGACAGAAGTAGAAAGCAGAGCTGGATGCTCCTTAGAGGACCCAATGCCCATTTGCGATTTTAAAGATGGATGGCTTCTCAAGAACCAAACCCACATCTTTTATTGTCTCTCCATATAAGATGAAGAGGAACGATAATACTCTGCTTAGGATTTTTTAATGATCTGCCAAACAACAAGAAAATAAGGAGAGTTCTTAGTTACATTCTCTGAATGTGATTCTTCTTTTGGAGTCTGCCATATGTACTGAATCTCACAGTTACTACTGAGGTTTTAAAATTTCTTAAAATGGAAGAAATTTAGTGAATAGTGCTTGTTTCTACTACTGTGTTACATGTAGCACTAAGAGATATTTAAATTACAATGACAGAATTTCTGAGAAAGCCAATAAAAGCAGAGTTTTCCATCTCCTTCACCACAGCAATTAAGCAGTCTTAATGGCAGTTAGTTTTGATAATGAGAAAGGAAAAACTGTCATTACTTCAAAATCTGATCATAGGACACCATCTAGACAGAAGACCTATTAATGATAAAATATTTCAATCTGAAAGTGATTGTTCCCTTGAAATGGCTTTCAAAATATTTTCAATCATTCATATTCTTAATAGAATGAACTACACAACTAATGAATCCATGCTACCGAACATGCATTAGCAACATTTGATTAATAAAATCAAATTTTACTTCATTTCAGACAACAGCTACATATCATCTGAATAAAGGAGGCAACTAAAATATAAAGGAAAAGTTTCAAGAGCCAGTGTGTGTTGTCAGTGATGTCCAAACAAAAGCTGACTATGGCTAGAAAAGCAGGGCTCTCACCTGCCAATAAACTGCCCTTGATCACTTACAAGAGGGGAGCATCCCAACAGACCATGTGTGTATTAAAAAAAAGACTTGAAAGAGAAGAAAAAGTATCACACAGGTCACAGTGGCAGCCTGAATGGACCCCTCAGGGATTTCTGCTAGTCTCAGCCTTGTCATCCTCTATGCAGCTTTCCTCTCTGCCCAGAAAATGTCGATAGGAAAATGTTTGAGGGGCCTCTGGTGGAAATTTTTTCATTCTTTCTGCATTGACAGGATGCCAAATCAATATTTACTTCCCACTAACAAGCTGCTCGAGGTCTCAGTAGAAAATATTGTAGAGAATGCGGGAAGACACGATAATAAACAGCTGTCTGGCTATGAGGAAAACATGAATTGACTGGAAACAGGTCCAGAGAAAAAGGTCACTGAAACCCATGAACTCCTCAGGTGTCCATATCAAGTACTAACTTTAAAGGCACATAATAAAAAATCTCTTTTTCCTAAGAGGTATGAGAGAGTGGATTCTTTTCACTCTAGCAAGCATTACAGACTGTCTCAATAATTTAATTAACACATTTGCCAAGATCTATGCTTTTTTTTTTTTCAGATATTCCTTTCAACTGTTAAGTTGGCTCTCACAAATCTTTTGTTAACATCACTTCAGTCCTGTCCAGTGATTTTTAGGTGAAGAAAAATAAAGAAATGCTACAAAACAAGGATCTTATGTTGCCTTATCAATTATAGTTAGGATCATCAATGGCAATATAATTACAAAGGCAATGGATTAATTACAACTTAAAAAACACTTAGCTAGTCAGATTAGAAAGCTATAATTCATTAAGAGAAGACAGAAATTTAGCACCTGTGCTTCAAGAAGCTTCTGTATATAGTGCAGCCATTCTTTATCTTTTTCAGATTCCATTTTTGTCTTTGCTGTTTCCTAAAAATAGAAAAATATAAAAGATATACTATTTTGATGCCACCTGGTAAGAACTTAAAGAACAATAAAGGACACACAACTGTATGTGCATAAAATAAACAGTATGTGGAAGTGGGGAGTATTCTTGGAAAACTAAACCATGTCTACAGAATGAGTGAGCTCTGTTAAATTTATATACCTATCCTCATCTGTGCATGTCCCTAGAAACTTGTGTGGCCTGTTCTTTTCTTTTCACATGAATATATTGCTATACTTTTGATGAATGCACCCATGTGCAAATTTCCTAAGTTCAGCTTAAAGGTTCCTGAGTCTACATGCTGATAAATGGAATAAGTATCTAAAATTTCTGTACTGCAAATTCACCAACACTGTATTACATTTGCTTCTGTTCATAGTTGAGTATATGTATCTTTTATATACATATTCACAACTCTGATTACAACAAGATTCAGAATATAGAAATTATTTTGATAATAATAATAGAAAAATTCTGTCAAAGTCGATCTCTTCAAATGGGTCCATAAGCTCTGCCAAAAAGGGCAGGCAGGGAATAGACCATGTTGTTCATATTCAAGAGCGTATCTACTTTGTGGATATATTTAAATATATATAATGCATCTTCATTTGACAATAGTGAAGAGTACATTTTGTAATTTCTGCAATAGCCAAATTTTAAGTTATCACCAGAGTACTGTTCCTGCCAACTAACAGTCAGCTCCTAGACACTCTTATTAGGGAATAGACTTTATCTTGTACTATTCAAACAGGCTTAAATAAATTTGGATACCAAATCCTGTCACTGTATTTATTTAATAGACAGTGATTCAATTAAATAATACCAAATATTTCATAGTAAAATGTATGATAGGCTCTATCAAAAAAAAAAAACAATGGGCATCTGTCTGCTACAAATACCTTTAATAGGTACCACAATTCAAGAAGGTAGGCATGAACAGAATCAACCTGGCACAACGAAAGATACTCTAATGTTGTTTTCATTAATATAAAAGTCTATTTAAAATGTATAATTATATCAAATGATCTCATAAAAAAAGGAAATTACTAAGAATTTTCAAATAATGTCTCTGTATGTACATGCTAAAATCAGTATATTTTATTTATGCACACCTGGAGGCTTGAGCCTGTATTAGCTGCTAATCTGTCCGTTTTATTTAAACCCAACTGGTCTGTTCTCTTTGTGGTAGATAATGTACAACCAGTTTCCAGTCTTTAACAGGCAATTCTTTGCCCCCAGATTGGGTATTTACTCTACCTGCTGATCAGGCTCCTTTTTAATAAAGATAAAAATAACTTACCTCATCATCTTCTACTTCTAGTATCTCCTCAAGATCAGTTTTTGAAACATTAAGGATGGATGCTGCCAAGGACTGGGCTCTCTGAACACACTCTTGGGAGAGACTTTTTTTGCATTTTTGCACTTCTCCCATTTTTTTTGCCTGTTTTATTTTTGTTCTCAGCTCTTGTACGCTGTGCTGTAACTCTCTGGTTAGAGCCTGGAAGATGCAAGCAGAAAGCACTCAATACAAAAAAAATGTAATTTTCTTAAAGTGAAAGACTATGCAAAAATATAACATCATTACGTATAAGCTCCTTTAGGTAGGAACTGTCTTTATACATGTTACTGGCTGAATATGACACATTCTATAATAAAATAACACATTATTTGGAAAATAGTATGAATTAATTGCAACTGTATTAAATCTATTAAAGCATACAATGTTGTCGACATTTGTATATTTTTTCCATATGCTTTTAAAAATATATCAAATTCAAAATGCCATGATTCTTGAAACAAAGAAGCTTCCACAGAATGAATTACAAATTCTTTCCTGATTCAGCCTGCCAAAAATATTCTTGAAATAACCTCAAAAGTGGCAGCTCTTAATGTAGTCATAGAGACATCCTTCTTAATCTTATTTGTGTCTCAACGTATGAAGAAACACCATACAACTCTATGCCTGAAACTGGAAATTTTCATTCTGACCAAGAAAATTTTAAATATTCTTGACTATTGATTCCATCCCATATATCTTCTACAGTCTATATCATTGCATACACTTACAGCACACAAGTATGCTATATTATTATTAATATTCCAGGCTTAACCAGGGACTGTTTTATTTTTTATGCTGCTGTCCCATACAGAAGGCCTAGCCAAGGCAGGCAGTTTCTTTGCTGAGCTGCTGTTGTCAGATTAAGTAAATGTAATTTAATAGGTACAAGCACCAGCTGCTAAAGAAGAACAAGCACCAAAACTGACACACTAGTGCAATGCATCCTTATCTTGGCTCTGAAAGGACTGCAAGCCATGGGTATCAAGAGAAGTCTCAATTTTATCTCTTATTTCTGCTGAAGAACCTTAATTATCTTTAAGGAAAAACATGATCTTGATTGAAGGTCTGATTCTGCTGATGTTGCATTTATAGCACTACTTTTTATTATCATTACTACTATTGCTACTCACTAATAAATAGCAATAATAAAGGAAATTTTTCCAGTGATCATTTCTGTAAGATGGTTTAGCCAGAAAGACACTCACAGCTTGAAGGAGCAAGTAAAACAGAAGAACATGGTTGGGAGAAAATTTACAGGTGTGCAGGCTGCAAAGTACGTCAATTTTAACATTTTAAGTGATAAGAAAGAAGAGCAGTTATCTGAGGTGGTAAAAAGGGACTACTGTGATTTAGGAATGTTTAAAAAAAATAGGAGAAGTTAAACACCAAACAAAAAATTGTACTGATAATGAAAGGAAGACAATAAACCCAACAGAGGCGAGACCACCTCTATCCGAAAGCAGAATAGAAGAAACAGTAGGAAGCATCCTGTAGAAAATACCTTGTTAACCTGAATGACCTAAGAGATTATAAAAGGCTGAATGGAATAGAAGCAAGCTTTCTGTTCTCCAACACAACACAAGCGATTTTTTTTGTTCTCCAACAAAATAAAAATACGTAATAGTATCTTCCAAAGCTGCACCTCTCCTATATCTAAAATTACCTGATTTAATTAAGTAACACAAATGATTAGTATAAACCATCAGTTGTATAACTGAAGTTCTTGTTTTAGTACTTGTGCAAGTTTGACTCAGACATTTTGTAAATGCTGAGAGGGATGATATTTAAAATCGCTAGTAGAGAGAAAAGAAGAGTAACGCAATGTCAGAAGCTACTTCTAGTTTATTCAACTTGCATGAGTCAAAGCAGAGCTGCAGCTGTCAACACAAACACCTTGGCTGAGTTTAAAATGAGAGAATAAAGTTTTCTTTTGATCATCACATGTAGAGCTCATTTTATTAAATGATCTCTCATCAGTTGCTGATAAATTCCTGAAAATTCCTTCACTGCACAATGTCTTCATCTCATGGAAACTAACTGCAGAATTATGAAGCCCATTTATTTGGAGTAAAGTACTTTATGGCCTCTAGTGTATTCAAAGCATAGTCATTAAAAAGCACTGATGATATATTTCAAAAAAATCACAATGCATTCATCCTATTCCAAGATCTATTTATTTTATATGATTTTCCTAATTTAATATTTTGCCATATTTAGCTAAATATTAATTATTAGGAACAAAACTACTCTACCACAAATTTGAGGAAAGGAGGTGCAATGGATTTAGTCCTGTTTCTTTACCCAAGAATGGATCCCACCTTTCCTAGCATTTCCAGCAGAATATCTTGTGCAAAGACTTTTCTGTGTGTTAGCTGAGAGGAGAAAAGAGACTGGAAACATCATGGGCTGGCAACTACAAAAACCTGGATCAAGCTCACAGAAAGAAACGGACTAACAGGACAGAGAACTCTGAATAGAAAAGCATAACCCAAGTCATGAGAGAAAATTAAAACCAGTAACTTTTCACATGCAAATATGCATGTATATAATGACAATATATCATTAACATATTGAATTTAAATTTCTATTGCTCTTTCCTTCCGCAGTATTAGTACCCTAAAGCATGATCTAAAGCACAGACTTTTAGCATACATGAAAAAGCAGGCTACTGTATGGACATTCAAGTTGAACACCCAAATTAGCTATTTTGGAACACGCATTCTTCACATTCTTCATTTACAATTCTTTTTTTGATTAAAAAAAAAAATCTTTATTAGTGACAGTAGTATGAGCATTTGATCTTCTCTTTGTTTTCTTTTGTGTGAAATCTATGGGATATTGTGTTGCTAAAGTCACTTTCCCTGCTTAGATGTTGATGTCAAGATTTATTCCTATGGGACACACTTAGCTTCTACCAGCCAACAAGAATAAGAATCCCTGATTAATTTGTGAAAACTACAATGTATCAGTGCAGTTGGTATGGGCTCAACTATAACAAAAGAAGCTTAAAATCATAAAAAAAAAAAGTAAGCTTAAAATACTCAGTTTTCTATTTGTTTATACAGCTATATTATGCCTCTGGGTTGCCCACAGTTCTACAGTCTCTCATAAGATCTGTTACTAAATTTTTGCTGCTGATAATATTCAGTCTTGAGATAATATTTTCAAACTTGACATCAGCAAATGAAGACTTTTAAACAATGTATCATTTGCCAGTTTTCATAAAGATGAAACATTCTTTTGTTTTATTTTGTTTTGTTTTGTTTTCCCCTTTAAAAGGCCATACTTACAGAAGCAACTAAAGAGATTGTGCTCATATACAAACCCTGCAGACCCTATTAATGCACTGTCAATAGGGTTGGTGTTTTAACTTTCTTTTTATCTCAGATTGCTTCGACGTTAGTTGATCTTGGGCTTGATCAATTTTGATCAATGGTCCCATATGTCACTTGACCAAATGAAAACCAAGAGTTATTCTCATAATTACCATATTAACATGCACATTCTATTGCTGTTTTTCACAGTGTAATAAGGCTTAATGGCCCTAGGACAAACCTGATTCCAGCTCTGCAGCTCTCTATAGCTCCAATCTAGCACCAGTGGAGGTCTCACAGCAGAAGCCGAGGCCCATATTACTTTGTACAGTAGGAATAATGCACAGAACTGTTCTACTCTTGAAATTTCATCTGTAATAGTAACAACTTGGGCACATCCTTTCTATGGCAATTACAGCAAAAAAGTAACAATGAAAGTTACAAATACATACATACATACATATGTATATATGTCATTAAGCTCAATTTTTCCTTCAATGAAACAAATACACCTTCCGAGTATCTTTTTTTTTTTTTTTGGGGGGGGGGGTAGATTAGGGAGAGAGCCAAGATCCTGGATGAGAAACAACGACAAGAGACGACTGCAGCGGAGTGGTCCAGGCAAGGGCTGTAAGCTGCAGCGTTCACATCTGGGAACAGGCTGGCAGGAGCTCAGCTCCGCTCCTTGCGTCCCCAGAGACCACAGATGACCTCGTGGCCTCCAGCACACACGCCAAAGAAGAGCGAAAAGGTGCAGCGGAAATAAGGACCAGCCTTAGTCTCCCCCAGCTAACAGCTCCAGTGTTTAGCAACAAACTGCAATGCTATTTCTAGATATTAAAAGCAGTACAAACATTTTTCTACAAATGTCATGCAGCTCACATACATAATGTGCACCACTCTCCAGCTGGCATAATTTACCAACCTTCAACATGGCTTCAGCATGGTATTTTAAGCTATAGAGTTCATCTTTCAGATTTATTTGTACATATTTGGAGGAATTAAGATGGACTTTTAATCTTGGTGGAAAAGAAAACAAAAGAAAGCATATTTTCAAGCTGTAGAATGCATTTCAACCCAAATAAAACAAAAAAGACACATTCTGGAATACCAGAGTGACATTATAGAGTGACAATATTATCCAAAAATTAACAGATCTTCATCAGTTTCAAAAGCTAATTTAATAAACAGACGAAAGAGAGGAATACGTATAGAAGAGCTATCAGATCAATGTATACAATTAAAAACAAATGCTGATTAGCATGAGAATAGTGCGCACAGTTTCACAGAGATCAGTGGAAGAAGGAAGCACACAGTGCCTGCGAGCAATATTCCACCTGAAGACTCGTAAGAATTCCATTTTAAATAAAGATTGAGCAACTGCCATGTGTACATACAAAATAATGTCATATTGCACTTGCATCTACAACATTTTCCACATTCATTACTAGAAGCAAATCCAAACACACAAAATCATAAATAAAGATGAAGCTGACAAGCTCTGAAACATTAATTTGTTTAAAATAAAACCAGGCTCTTCTGCCTTTGTAGAAAAAGCTGCCTCCAGTTCACAGTTCAGCATCCTAGCAAAATCCTGCCTTCTTCATGGCTCTGAGTTATAGATGATGGACTGTGAACTCGAAAAGGCAAATTCAGTTATACTCCAAAACGGATTATGGTAATAATATCTGGAAAATTAAAGGGCGGTATTGTTTTTCAGCTACTATAGCTAAATCCATCACAGCTTTCCTGATAAAGCTCTCTACATAACACAAACTGAAAGGGACCCTAGCATATCAGTATTTGAACACAAAACTTAATTTCCTGTCCTTGAAAAGTGTATACTCTAAAATCATTTAAAATGCAACTAGGAAGAATATTAAAGATAAAAATGAGAAAATGTAGTATATAATACTTGATAATCTGATTCTGCTCTCAGATTAGATTAGAACTAGTATAACTATGCTGGTTTAAGATGTGTTCCTGCTACTTTGCATGAAGAGAACATGATAAAGAAAGTCTTATTTAGCAACTTTAAATACTGCATTTCTCCAGACTTCTCCAAAATATCATTTCTCCCTCTCATATTTTACATTCACTCTCCAAAAATTATTATTCACTGATTCAAATCAAATTGAAAACAAATGATTTCTTTAAAATCATTTAGTTCCAAGCACAAAATCAAATATGTTCTTTTCACTATAGTTTATTAACCAGACCATGGTGTGGAAAACCAAAATATTTTGCCAAAAATATTTTGGCATATTTTTAACAAGAAAAGGAAATTGACTACATTGTGTAAAAGTTTCTAAAATATAGTTCAGTTTATTTATACATTTAATATGAAAACATAACCAATTTTTAATTTCAGATTGTTTGCAGAGAGAAGCATATTTAAAGATGTGGAAATAGGCCTATTCTGGCCAATTACAACTTAACATGTATCAGTGCATAATATTTAAACAGGAGCATATTCACGTCTTTTCAGGTTTCCTTTGAGATCCAAAATTAACTTTTTTNATTTAAACAGGAGCATATTCACGTCTTTTCAGGTTTCCTTTGAGATCCAAAATTAACTTTTTTGCATCATTGGTCAGCTTTTTTTTTTTTTTTTCTTTTCTAATCTACCTTTCATAGCTTTCATTTATGTATGAAACGTTGTATTAAAACTCTGTCTTATTTTACAGCATTCTTAATAACACAACTTTGGGTAGTCTCTTGTATTGAACAGGCCCCTCGCTTATAGAATATAAATCAGATATTTACTGACAAGAGAAATACTTGGTCACAGATATCATTACAGCTTTACAGCCATCTAATCTTTCCTGTACATTAACCTCTAAGAAGGTCAAAAGCTTAAGCTGTATGACAATTTTTTCCAGACTGATTTTTTTTTTAATTGGCAAATATATTATAGTTTTTTTTTTTGTATTGTTGCCAAATTTTAACACAACTACAATGTTTTGTGATCTCTAAAGGGAAAAAATAGTTTTCTCTACAATATAGAATGAGTTGAAATATGTATAATCAGTATGCAATGACAGACAGAATATTTCTGTCAAAATATATTGGTTTCTAAGATTATATTTATGTGAAATGGGCAATAATGATAATTTAAAGTCCTATTTACTTTAGCATTTAAATCTCACCTCATTTACATGACTTTTTTCCTGCTATAAATTCCTTGGTTTCAATGGAATTACATCTGATTTACACAGGTGTCAGCAAAACTAGCATCATTTCTTTTAAACATCATACATTGCAGTTACTTATTTATATAGAAAAACAGGCCCTGACTGCGATTAGAGCTTCACGCACATACATGAAGAGATGTCCTGGATCTCGGAGAACATATTATCTGAATGGTTTGGGCAGATAAAGTCAGCCCAGCTGCACCAGACAAGGCAAACAAATAGTATTCAGGGCAGACAAAGAAATACTGAGACAAAGCAACCCTCTCAAAGTCACACAGCAGGTCAGCAACAGGATTTCCTGGGGCCCTGATCCAAAGATTTTCCCAGTGCCTAAGCTTAGTTTGTCATTGGGCAGGAACACACAAAATGAACACACAAAATACATAAAATCTAAAACAAATGCCCCAAGACAACTGCACATCTGAAACAGGCATTTATTTCAAACCTTGTATTTAAGAGGACAGTTCTACCAATTCTTATCCTTATTAAAAAAAAAGAAAAAAGAAAAAGAAAGAAAAATCAGCTCAGCTGGCCTCTTATCAACTATATTTGCCTCAAAATATTGCCTTTTATTGACTTTCATGATTCCACTCTCCTAGAACCCTTCCCACCTGCCCATAGCTCTTTCTTTATGTCCTTTGGGATGGAAACTCTCCACTCCCACATAGCGAAAGTACTGTGGAGATTTCACAAGGTCTTCTGGAGCTTTTTCTGCTCTCTGTCTCAGCTTTCTCTCTTAATAATTTTACCAACCTACATTGAACAACTACTTCTACATGAACTTCCAAACAAATTGCTACTGGAGATCTTTCTCCTGCTTTTCAAGTTTTGCTGTTTTTCTTAACATTTCCCCAGGAATTCTTCACTATCAGTAGGAGCTCAGAGCTTTCATTATGTACATTGCACTCATTCCTCTATTCCCCGAGTCTTCGTGTTACCCTTTTTTTCCGGTGGCCATCATTATTTCTATCGTTTAGACTCTAAACTGGCCAGTATCTTTAAACCAGACTTTCTTCTAAGTCTCCAGATTATGCACATAGATGAATATTGCCTTTAAAGAACAGCCTCTGCATGCCATTTAAAGCCTTATAGAGAGACAGAGCTATATCTTTCCAGGGACTGCACTGCAGTGGCCTCCACAGCTCCCAGCAGAGCCTGTGGCAGTCTGATTCTCTGGAAAACTTGCAAGAATTTTAATCCTGTCCAGAGGCAGAATAGGAAGTTATTTGCAATCTTGGGAGATTAGTTTGCTTGAGGTTTTCACGGTGTCTGTCATTATAGGGTCATGGTCTGTAAGGATCGTTCCTAGGCACCATGACAAAAAAGAAACTAGCACTAATGTTGACAAAATTACTGATGTGAGTCAGACTGATACCAGAACTTTGCAGAAGACCTATATGTGCAGTTACAGAAACCTGACACACCTTGCAGTTTGGTTACACAAGTTGAACCACTTAAATTAACTATGTAAATTGTTGATACCGACAAGAATATAAAACAAACAATGTTTAAAATATTTTTGGCTATATCTCTATCATCTGTGCCTACTGAGTCATAAAAACAAATGAAATGGTATTCTAAAGCTAAAAAGTAAAGAAAAAGAGGAGTAAGGAAAAACTCCAAAAGGTTTTTATTCATACTTTATTTTCAGTAATCAAGATTCTATCCATTAAGACATCCACATTATATGCAGTTCCCGACATACTGCATGCATCACTAACCATATGCTTTCGGTAAACCGTAAGAGTTCAGCCACTCACTTCATTCATTAAAATTCACAGGGTCTATTATTCTGTTTACAATCTAATAGATATTCACTGTCACTATTCAGGCCTCTGATTCAATTTGCCTAAGTCCCAGCTGCAAAGTAATCCTGGTGGAGATTAGCTTAATTTATCACCAATTTCTTCTCAAAACCAGGAATGGTTGGTATTTCTTAATAAAAGCTGTGGTTCTCTTTTTTTTCCCTAAAGTAGCATGCATATTGAAAACAGCAGAAAGTGTCTGGTTTTTTTTTAATTGTGAGATTTCTCAGTTGCAACAAGTTTTTCTCTGCACATAGGACACCTTCTTTTGAAGGTGGTCTGCAGGTAAAAATATTGATTCTCAAACCAGAACACTTTCCTTTAACCAAATATTTTGCTGATTCTGACTGAACAGAGATTGGCAGGCTCATCATCTACTCCATAAAATGCAAAATAATCATTCCGGATATTGTTTTCTAGGTAATGTGATGACAGTTTGGACTGTAATAAATGAAATATATGTATGTTCTGGCATCTAAAGATTCCCACTGGGGAGCATTTCCTAAGAAGTCCAAGTCATGTGAAATCTGCAAATTTGCACTTCCAAAGCAAAACCGACAGTGCTGATCTACCTAAGTGATACTCTGCACGCTCTTTGCAAGATGCCCCCGTAACTTGCTGAAGATACCTACACTCAAACAAACAACACTACTGAATGGATCTCGTTCTGTAAAACCAGAAAACCAGTTTACAGAACACAGTTCTGAAAAATTTTCAAAATAAATAAATTTTCATTTGCAAAGTAAATTCTAGATCTGTTTTAGTCCATCTGAAAAAAATTACAGTCATCTATAGAGCTCAACTTCATCTTTAAATGTAAAAACATAGGTACCCATATAAAAATTATATTCTACATATCCTGGGTCCAAAAGAACTCAGATGAATATTGAATATTGCTGCTAAGGAAACTAACTTCCTCAGGTTTCAGAACAGAAACATATTTGCCCAGAGAAATCGCCTATTGGTACACCAATTCAGGTGAATTCTGTGAGGCCACTGCAAGGATTTTCTCCCATCCGAGAATGGACTCTGCAGCTGGAGGTGCTTGCAGTAGCCGTACACATGATGCTCCATCCTCAAAGGAGCCAATCAAAGAGCCACAGAATGGTCCCCAAACATTCTGACCTCCCAGTACAGCTACATATCATCTCTATTCTCTCTCCTTTTTTTTTTTTTTTTTTTTTTTTTTTTCCCTTTGAGATAGGAACAAGTAGGACATCCTCTACACTTGGTCATTCTGAGAAGAACATCTGTTTCCTGGCAATATTCCATCTTTGACAGTACAGGAACAATCCAAGAGAAAACGACAGTGACAGCAAACAACAGGAATTTGCAAAATAAAGGCCTTTTTAAGAAGGAAGTGGTGAATCACTGTAAATGAGGCTCTTCTTTATTTTTCCTAAAAGAAAGACTAATTTCACATAGTATTTTCAAACAGCCCTGTTACTGAAAAAGGCAACTCCAACATCTCAAACATGCAAACATTAAAACATGTCCCAGCTCTGCTCCCTCCATGGGAGGGTTCTGGGTTTTTGAAATGCTAAAGTAAACTGGTGCAAGATTTCTGAGTTAACTCACAGTACCTGAACATGCAACTCCTTGTGAAATCTCAGGGAGGCAGAGTCATTGGGGAAGAAATGATCTGCAGGGTCATTCAGAGGAGGAACTGTTTTAACAGCAGTGTTAACTTATCTTAAGCTTCAAATTAAACTACGGCTGAAGGTAACAGTGAGAAACCACGCCATGGCAAAATTGATGCCAGAATTCAAAGGAAACTGCAGAAAGGCAAAAGGTACTCATAAATATTGGGAAATCAGGTAAGTCACAAATGACTTGCAGAATATCAGTCATCCAAGCAGAGGTGCAATTAGGCCTCTCATGTGTGGGTGTACCTAGCTGTAAGTCAAGCAACAAACCAACGGGCAAAATGCAACCAGATTAACAAAAATGAAGGCAGATGCCTTAAGAGAGTAAGTGCTATAACCCCAAGTAGATCCACTAAGCTTGCCAAGTAAACTGCCATGGGTCTTGATTTTGGCAGTCAGTTTTGTCAGATGGTTATATTGGAGACCTACCAAGAGCAATGCCAGAAGAGACCAGATGTGAACTGTGTTTCAGTGGGTATCCTCTGCGGAGGGCACACAGCTCTCAAATCACAGAGGCATTATGGAAGTGAGAAAAGCACTAAGCTGTCTTTGAGGCGTTCAGACACCACTATTTATTACAGAAGTACCTGAATACAAGCTGCCTTATTAGAATTTTGAAGCATCTTTCTCAAGGTCAGGAAAGGTCTGAGGTTGTGGGCTCAGCAGATGTCATCACTGCAGGTTGGCTTATGAACAAGAGTTTTGCTGGAGTTGAATAGGGCACTCCACATTACTGGGCCTTGAGGTTTCAGTAACTGTCTATGACACCAATATGCAGTTTGACTGAGGGGAAGAAACAGCACGGCAATGAAGGAATCCAGTTAGGCAGCATTTTGGACACTTTCATAACAAAGCATTGCCCTATAGCCTATCCAGACAGATAGGAAATAGTCTAAAGCCATTTTTTTTTTAACTTCATCCAATGGCTGTTTTCTGCATGCATTGTCACAAGCAGTGAAAAAAAAAAACAACCCTTTTTTGCTGGTGTGTTCCACATAGCTGGCAAGATCCATCTGAGGATCAGATGGGATAATGCATGTTATAGAAAATATTGAACAATGGTAAACACTGTAGAAACAGGATGCCTTGTACACAGAGGAATTACAGTGTGTAGATGGAAGTTGAATGGGATAAAAACACGTAACTTGATAAAAGGCATCCAGAATTTCAGACCTTGCTCCCTCATACGGTTACTTTGTGATCTCCTGGAATAAAAACATATATTTTACTGAGCCTACCTGACATTATACATGACAGTATATTGTGTGTGACATGCGTTCACTAGCCATGCCCTTATTATTATCTAGCAGTCTTTCATAAATACCATTCATAAATTTTGCCAGGATTTAATATCTACTTCTGTGAAAATTTTTAATAATGAAGTACTGATCTTTGCCCAACTCTACAAACACCTAACTTCAAAGAATCACTTTTCAGATCAGCCACTTAGGAAATTTTTAATCCACTTAACATATGTTTACTGATATTCTGTAGCCTATATATTTTTTACCAGAATAGCTCAGAGAGCTAGGTCAGACATCCTTAAAGACAGTATTTTACAGTGAATAGTAATCCTTATCAAATAACTGAAAAATTCAGAGAAAGAAATTATATACCAGAATCTATTTATTTAATAGAACTTTGTTTTGATTAAGTTATGTAATATCATTACCCCCATATCTCAATTCTTTAAAAATTGAAATTCACGTCATATTTCCTTTATTTTACTGAGAAATGGGTTCACTACTGACCTGTAAGTTCCTAGCCTGACTGCCCTTTCTGAGTACCAAGACAATATTAACTTTCTTTTAGACTATTTAAATACTTATTCGAGTATTGAAAGTATATACTTACTTACTGACTTGAATACTTACTGAAAATGAGTATTGGCAAGACAGAAATCCCTGTAGCCATCCCCAGGCCATAAAAGTATGAGTTATACAAACCTCTCAGTATAAAATACATTTCCATATTAGCAACTGTTTGAAATCTTCCATCGCACTAATAGATTGGGAAATTTCATCACTTTTGAATGACATTGCTCTCTTTCCTTCCAGATACTGAACAGAAATATTCATACAAGACTTCTACCTTTTCTACCACAGCCAAAGAGGTTTTTTGTTTTGTCTTATAATGGGTCCTATCTAGTCTGAAATATTTGCCTTGCTATTAGCAGATTTTTAAATCCTCTCCCTTCTCTGCTATCCTTGGCTTTGCTATCCACAGATTTCATCTTGTTATCTTTAGTCTCTCCTCTATCCTCTAGAGCCTAATGCTGCTCATATTTACAGCTTATTGCCTATAATCTATTTTCGACTCAATGTATAGTCCTTTTTATTTCTAAATACTGTCTTCAATTTCCCATCAAACTGAAATAGACATTTATAAGGAACTATTCTCTAATTATGGGACTATATTCTATGGTTACCTAATAAACTCCTGGAGCGCGATTTTTATTATTTTCTCCTAGTCATTCTTCCTCTGAAGAGCTTTAAAAAAAATAAGCTGCGCTGAATCCCCAGCAGCATATACCACTAATCTGAGGTGCCTTGCTTGTTCCCACTGAATGTAATGTAGGGCTGGATACCTGAACCATATAGGGTACAACGGAATTAGGTCCAAAAATTTCTTGCGGCATATTGGATGCAGTAACCTTTTGTTGCTATTTGTATCTTCCACAGTTTCTAGAAAGTAGTGATAGATTTTAGAAATTAGTTATCTGCACACATGTCCCAAATCAGGCTCCCCATAATCAGCCAGTGTTTTAGTGTACTTATAAGTACATACCTAACTAGCAATTTGTCATACTCTCTAATTTGATCCAGCGATATACAAGAGATTTCCACCAGCAAACCCTCCCCTGGTTTCGTAGGTAGCATATTGATCCCAAAGCATTCAAGATCCTGTGGTTCTGAGTTATCAATAACTCGAAAGACAAGTAATGGGGCTTTTAATGTTGAATGCCATCTCTCTCCTGCTCTACCTCCCCTCAACTTACACTCACCTCTTTCCCTAGCACAAAACAAATTAAACAGGTCCGATGTAGGCCATTCTAGTTACATAGCTTCCTTGATCATTAAAATGAGATCTCATTATAACACTACAGTCTTAACTTCAATGTAACTGCAAATCTAGCAGCTAGTATTAGTATTTTCTGCCTTTTTCACTTGTGCAGGCTGAAGGAAATAATGTCTTTCAGGTTTGCTGCATGGACCCCTTAAGTTGTCTATAGTCCCTGCTATGGTTGTGATACCATATTACTGGTACTGATATGTTTTGTGATCACTCATGATTTGTCAGACACTCACAGTACCATTTAGATTTGCTAATACACTTTGTAATCTCTCTCTGCAGAAATACAACACACTGTCTGTGGCCTAGCTGAATTATCTGTCTTCCATTAATATAAAGACTCTAGGAGTAATCGCTTCTTCCCTTAGGGAATCACTAGTCATGATTGCTTACGTTCCCTTACGTTATTGATAAGCTCTCCTACTGCCTCCTTGCACCACACTACAAAGGTTTCTGTAAAGTAACAGTTGCTGCATCTTTCTTTTTATTCCCTCAGAATCAGGGCCTTCAACAGCCTACTCACTTATATATTAATTTATAATAAATATTTATAATATATGTAAATTTTATATAATATGTATATAGATATATAAATACACATAAATGTATGTATATATGCTTGTAACTCTTTCATAATTTGACTGCTCTGACAAAGACAATTGCTTCCTGATTCTTCCTCTTGCACGGGTCATACAGCTACTGTCGACCCCTTCAGTTTTACCTTTAGTTCTTCCATGCAGCCCTCATTTCAAAAATCCAGTCTTCAGACAGATTTTATTTTCTTGAATGCTACAAAAAACACTCCAGGTATCTACTCCCATTATTTTCTATCCTATGTTAGCCACTGATATCTGCATATCAGAATTTTTTTCTCCTTCAGAATATATTAAAAACAACATATACAAAGTAAGCCATGATTGTTGTCTCGTTTTTTTCCAAAACACCCTGCTACAACTGGAAAGAACTATCTTCTCTGATGTTCTTCTTTCACCCTGTTATTAGCCGCACCTACTTGTTAGCGAGGCTAAAATGAGCTAATAGCTCTATGTTGCAAAAAGAGCTACATAATGTCATATAGAATAGCTAGAAAAGATAAGAAATAAGAGGAAGATTACATTTGCACTCAGAAAAAAAACAAATGGGGTTTGAGAAGCGATCAGAATAGTGGACAAAGACAAGCAGATAAAACAAATATACAGCTCATGCAAGAGACATTTTAAACTTGATTAATGACTATAAAGAAAAATTTACTTGATAGGAAAAGTTACTGAGACTAGAGGGAGATAGAAACACAGTTGGGGGAAAATTGAAAGCCATTTGAGAGGAGAAGACAGAAATGAGCCATGCCAGACTTCAAAGAAACAGGTGATGCAGGAAGAAGTACTGTTGTTACTTATTGTGCCATCTTGATTTTCACATTCATGGTTATAGAATGAGGTATGGCTGAGGTATTTTTGAGGATTATATTGACACACTACAAAATTCCAAGAAATGACAAGAAATGTTAACTGTATTGTTTGCAGTAGTGTGCTGTGAATGAAATTTAATTATTTCAGATGTTTTTAGCAACTACCTCAACAAAGAAGGCTGCTAAGGAATTCTCTGTTCATCAGTATTTGACTTTATATTCACAAAATCTTCCTGCAGAGGAAAGATGTCAGCAAAAACAGTGCTTGAAATGTGCATGTACACTCTCTTAGCAAGGGAAGATTTCATATTTAACTTTAGCAGCTAAATACTCTTTTTATTTATTATTAGTTATTTAGCAGACAACTTGTTGAAGAATAGGCAAAATACTTCTGAATGACAGGACACATCTGGAAATGTGATCCGTTTTATACCACATTTGCAAGGGTTGTGAAACAAGGCCAACAGAAGATAGTTTTTATTCTAAAAAGAAAAAGTTAAAAAATAAAAAATATATATTTTTAACAATAGGCAAAAATTTTTTTCATGAAATGCAATCACTATTTTCAAATCATATATCTTTAGCTAATATATTCTTTAAATTTGGGATTTTAAAGTTCATTCATCATCGGTCAACCAATTGGCCTGAATATGAGATGATTGTACACCAAAGACAAGTGACCAAAAAAGCCCATGTAGAGTGACTTGTTATCAGATGATGATCAAAGGAGGGCAAAAGGCACATATATTTATTTTAAGTTATGAAATTTCAATCCACATTGTAAATCACAAAGAGATGACTATATATGTCTTCCTTCTGCTGTGTACAGTGGGTTCTTTACGTGGGATATTATTGGACTTGTTCAGTGATACCCGATAGCAGCTCATCTCTACAGACCTCCATGGGAAGAAGACAAAATGGGAAGAACTAATCTTATCAGTTAGTAAGATAAAAGCTTGTTTGAAAGTTAGTACATGGAGTTATATGCTAAATTCAAGGTAGGCATATATTAAATGTGCATTTTAATTCTTGAATTATGAGAATTGCAGCATAGTGTTACAATGGTATCTGTTTTATCAAAATAAATAATATTTCTATTTCAAATATTAAAAAACTCAGATTAGTCTCTTCTGCATAACTTCACACTGAATTAGTATGAGAAAGTTACCTGTAAACGTGTATCACATAGTACTACTATATGATGTACTATAGCAGATTACTGAATACTTGACAAAAACAGGGAAAAAATATGACAATATTGCATATTGCTTTTAAAATTGCTTTAAATTTTGCAGTACAGCTGATTCCTCACTTAATACTTCAAAAATTAAAATAAATTAAAAATTAAACTGCATATTAATGCATAAGATGAGGTAATTCTCACCAACCAACAAATATAAATTATTTTTCAGACATGAAAAGATTTGACTCCAGAGTGATACAGCTGAGCTAGTAAATATGACTTAGATACCAAAAAAGCATTTCATCCTGGGAACAAGTGGCAGCTGTATACAAAATGATCATCAGTAGGAGCTGCGGAAGTCTAAGCTAAAAGAAGGTTCTGGAGCCTTTCAGGCCAACTCAGAATGGACAGCAAGCCTGCACAAGAACCTTAAAGATTGCTCTAGAACAGGGATCACACCAAAATATTAGTCTTATCTGACCCTTTAGCTCTCAAAAGAATATCAAAATTCAAACCTTCACAAACACTGTGAACTCTTCTACTCTGTCATTGGCAAGAAGCAACCTCTTCTGTACAGTCTCCAAAGCCTGTCCACTTTGCTTTGCCAAGCCATGGAGCTGTTGGGACGCAGTAGTCTCCAGTGCAGTCATGGCACTTTCCGTCTCAATCATTTTGCTCTCCAGATTGGTAAGTTTAAGATGCTGAAATAATCCACACAGAAACAGAAGTCAGCTGATAGGGATCTTTGATAGTTAAAAAAACTAAAAAATCATACAACACTCTACCAACAAGAAATAAAATGCCATTTCATAGAATAAAGGTAATTTTATTTTCTGTCATTACATCTGTATGTCTCAGTGTCTCTGAATTTTTAGTCATCTGAGTTAATGAAATCAGGCAGACACACTACTATTCTGTTCTTTTTTTCCTTTATGTATTTAAAAGGCCTAAGTTGATGACCTTGCTATTTTTCTTTTAAAAACAAGATATTAAAAGGTTCCAACATACAGCCATTGCAATGCTAATATACCTTTTTCTCTAACTCATTCTTAGCCTTGTGATACAACTGCTCATATTGAGACTTTTCGTTGGTAGCTACATTAAGCCTTTGTTTCAGTGAGTCAATCGAAGTTTTTTTTTTTGAACAGTCTTCAGTTACTGCTTTTACCTGAAATAAAGAAAAAAAAACATAATTTGATTATTGAGATACAAAACATAAAAGTGAAAATCGAATCAAATCAATCTTGATATTGAGCTGTATGTCTGTCTATGTTACACAAATTATTTAATTGAAGTATATTTTTCCAAAATTGCAGTCCTTAATAAATCTGTTACTAATCCAGGAGAGATCAGTATGGACACAGCTTTGCTTCACGAAATCTTGACATGAATTAAATGAAAAGAAAAGCTCTTAATTTGCAGAGCTGCAGGTTTCGTTATGTTTAACAGCCAAAGTGAATATAAAAGAGAATGAACTACAGTTTCAACTTCTTTTTTTTTTATTAATCAGATGTAGAAGACAGTAATTAAGATTTAGCTGAGAAAAAGAGAACTGTCTACAAGCTAATAGCCTCATAGCCTCTTAAATTATATTGTTTGCCAGATAATGTAAGCACTGATTTAGGATAAACTGAAATAAAACAATGCGCAAAAAAATTCATTCAGCTATTCTGACGGTATTAATCATACAGTTGTCCAGTCAGTTTGGGGAATTTAGTATTAGGGAATTTCTCTGATCTTCTGCTGAAGATAATGTCGAAGGTATCAAGCTGATTTTCCTAACTAATAATCAAAGAAATATATGGATTTTTTTTCTGTGAAAGATAAAAAAGGTAAAGCTCAAAACACTTGAAGAACAGGATTAAAGTACATCATTCCATTCTAAATCGTTCCTCTAAAACCAAAATCAGGGATTTCTCTCTTTCTTTATCTCCCTCATCTTCTCTTGCTTTAAGTCTCTGGCTGAGGATTTCTTAATAACACCTTATCTTTGGCACAGAGGGTAATACAGTAAGCATCTCTCTCTAGCTTTTAAAGTGCTTAACGAGTACAAACAGAGATAGTGTCTGAGTTAGGCAGCAAGCACCCACATTTTAGGAAAATAAAAGCTAACTGACAAATTGTTTATTTCTATTTTGGGGTCATACACTGCATATCACCCTGCGTAACAGCACCAGATATCATCATCTTTTTCAGGAATTGAAGGCCAAAGTGCAATGCATTACTTGGATAATACACAAAGATTCCATGACATATGCAAGTTCTAGTTTCAATGAAATTTTCCTAGAATTCTGGAGGGGAAAATAACTTGAAACAGGTATTAAGCTCTACCTACACAGATAGAATTACACTAAATGTTAAAACCAAAGTAGAACTATAAATCATTTATAACATTGCAGTAGAAAACAGATTAACATATTAAAGCATTTAACCAGTATAGCCAGGAGACGTGCATAGATTTCATTTCCATATGTCATGTAAAATAATCCTTGTTTCAGATCCACTGTATTTTTACGAAGGTAGAGTACATAAAACCATAACGTACTACTTATAGCAAATCCTTGCAATTCATTTTTCTGAATACTTCAATATTTAACTATACTTCTATTAACATACACTAAATTATGCTGAATACACTCAAGCTATCATCACACCCTGATCTCATACAAATTACTCTGGAAGGAATTACATACTTAAATTAGCTATATGTTGTTTGTTTAAAGCATTATATTGATTTAATATGTATACAAGTCTAACTAACTACTGCAAATCCACCAGCTTTTACTTTTAGTAAAACTATAAGTAGAAAGTAAAAAACACCTTTTTTTCAAGACTTTGTAATGTTTCATTATAGGTTTTCTCATTTTCTTGATTTGCCTTTAACCGAGATCTCAAGTCTTCTATCAACTGTCTTTTCATATTAAGGTCCCTCTCCATTCGAGAAATCCTAGAAGTAAGGGCAAAAGTAACATTGCAGTCACTGTTACAAAATATTGTTAATATATTACTCTAAGCAACTAAAAAGTATGAATGCAGTGGAGAGAATATTCTTGCAGTTTTAGATTTGTTTTCAAATTAAAAGCTGAGGAAATTCTTATGATTTACCATAATTTCAATCATCAAAGAAGACAGCATCAAGTTTCTTATTTTATAGACCTATTTCTAAGTATTCTATTTACCTATGATTTGCCTTTTTTGATGTATTTTAAGCTCTGTTTAAATTATACCATCTCAAAGTATAATATTTTTGTACACTGATAGCTTAAAAATCTTCTGAAAGAAAGGTTCAATGAATTAAATCTCTTTGATGCTTGAGGCAGATATATTTAAAGCAATATTTTGAATAAAAATCTTTAAGGGAGGGTGTATTTTTTCATTCAGCTGAGTAATATACATAAAAACAGGGAAAATCTTGCTATTTTGTTGAACTGCAATATTATAATGTCAGGTAAGATAATTTGTCTTTAAAAGAGCAAAATCTAGAAAGAGCATCAGCATTTTTTGCAGAAACCTATTAAAAAAGGAAACTCATCTTCTATGACATGATCTGTATTTCATGAAAAATTATGTCTTACATAATGATGCTACAGTTAAAATACATATTAAAAATTACAAAATAAATATAAGCATTTTTTGAATATCTGTAGACAGGTGACTTTTTTTAAATAAAGGCAAAATGAATGATACCAGTATGTTCAAAAGTAAGACACTGTGGATATCATGTCAATATCATATAAAAAATAAAGAAGATAGAACAATATAACAATTCTTCAATCTATTTTACATTTATATTATTAATGTTATTTTGGTGATAAGATCTCATAGTTCATGCACAAAATAGCATTAAAAACAGTATAACAGTATAACAACAGTATAATAGTATAAAAGAAGAATGAAAATAACTTCATTTTAAATTTAAGTTAAACACTATAAAAGATTTCTCTCGTTTTATTTTAAGCAAAAACTAGTAACTACAAAATCATTCAACTATTTTAAGAATTCTGTTTTTTTTTTTTAATAAGCAAATGAAAAAAATTAACTGTATTCTTTCTATAAATAGAAAAGAATAGCACTGTCAGAAGTGTTAAATGCTGGAACAAGCAAGAAGTTCACACATATACTAAGGGATTATGTTAATATAGCAATATAATTGAAGAAAAGTCAATTAAAGTAAGTTGGGAGAACAAAAAACCTCAGCTGCATAGTTTGGACCAATACATGCAAATTTCAAAATGAAATAAACCTTAATCTATTCAAATAAAAACAAATACAATTGTCCTTTTGCACTTTTTATGAAAATAATACCGGATATTTAATCTTGTTTAAGCATCTAAGCCTTGACATGTCTCTTAGCCCCTAGGCAAAGAATTACTGTATTTGAAACACTGTGTTTAACAGTGCTGAGGAATTCATTTAGACTTACATCAAGAATAAAAAGACCACTCTAGGGTCTGAATTCTGACATGGTATTCTTATTGGAATGCAGATATTGAAGCTAACTAATCACTCACCAGCTTAAACAAAATACAACCTCAGCATGCACTGCTCCTGTTTCCAAGAAGCTCTAAAAGTCCACAAGATTACACAAGATTATATATACAAAGAAAAGAAGAGTAACATATTCTCTTAAAAATCTTTGCAAAAAGGCTAATGTTAACAATTACAGAGCTGCCACTGGGTGGCACCAAACACAATGGATAAAGCAGTGAACGTACTTTACTTGTAGTTCTTGTATCTGTTTTTCTTTTTCCTGGACTTCATTTTTCAGTGACTTAATGGTGGTTGATTGCTTAGTAATTTCATTATTCGAATTCTATGTTGAAAACATTAAAATACAAATAAACATTAAACATGATCTCAAAGAACAGTAAGTTTATTTTTAAAAACTGGAGGTGTAAACTTTGGTGTATTTTATGGATGTTGCTAAACATTAACTGGAGTCTGGTTTACTGTACAAAAACATTATTCTTACTTTTCATTAAGCAAAAGTCTTTTCCTCAGAAAAGGCAGTACTGTTGCATAGCTACAATGATACATGATTAATAGATGTTCCCCAGGACAGCTGCAGGCTTACTACCTATAACAGGGCCAAATTTTATCTTGCAATAGCATGGCCAACAGGAAAGGTAACAGGAAAGATGAGAAATAAAATCAGATCTTTCTCTGAACTATGCCCTGAAAGGTATAATTCTAGAGCACTGTGGGCTTACATATACAAAGCAATAGTTTCCATTAATCCCTTTGATCTTGTGCATTTGAAACTGTAAGACAACCTACAACAGCAATTATTTTCTTCTGTCGCTTAAAACTCAAGCAGAAGACACAAGACAACAGCTTTCACTTGTGCCATCACAAATCCTTCATTCCTGTAATTAAAAATCTAACTGTAAACCATTTGCATCCTAAATCTAAGACATCTGTAATTCCAGTGAATGTCTATGTAATTTCCAGTTGTTAGTTGTTCCTCACTACATATTTTAGAAAAGGAAAAAAAATCTTAGTTCCTTCACACAAGCACAGAGATAGTCTACTTAAAATTTATAGATAGATGAATTTAACTAACTAGCTGTCTTAAGAACTTAAACAGAACTTTTGAGAGACATTTCTGAAAAAAAGATGACCTCAAAGAAGAACATGCAGTTTTCAAAATTCCAGAAGGTGTAGCATACACTCTTTATATGTGTTAAGAGCATGCACACATACACGCATGATTTTTTGCAGGTTCAGTCAATGTGCAAAAGCCTCAGAATTTTACTCATTTTATATAAACTGCGAGCGAAAATATCAGAAATCATGTAAACAAAGATACTTGAGAATTTCTCTGCTCAGTGCAGAACGTAACACTCATTAACATTAACGGCAGTATTGTACATAACACTCTGCACCTCAAGGGGAATATACATTTTTGTGTGCATAGTTAGATGTAAAATATTGGTCTTAATAACTTGTCTAGTCTATTTACTATTACTACAGTGTTAGGTATTACCAGAAAATTGTTCAAATTATATACGGTAACACAATATTCCTGAGTTTCCTGAGACTTGCTTGTTGAGTTTGAACTTTACTAGCACGATGCAAGCACCCGGTTACATGGTTAACACATCAGATAAGAACACAAACACTTACAGCGGCCTCTGCACAAGCTCAGAAGCAAAGCATATGCTTAGATACTTTGCTTCCCAATACATCACCCATCTACCACATTCCCTCCTCTTGGCAAAATTATAAGGAATCACTACATAAAACAAATATTGCAAAGATAGCACTGATAAAAAATTAATCACAAATTAAAAAAAGGACTTACTGTGAGGTTTGGAGCTATAAGGAATATTTTGTGGGCTGCACACTGACATATTCAGATACTTTTACATATCTTTGTAAGCATGCTAGATAACCCCAGGTAATACTTGATAACTTTTGTCCATTTCTTCTGCTCAGAATGATTTGCAGAATTTTTGATGTTATTACAGTAAAAAAAACACCCTATTCATGTACCAATAAACTGAGTCTTTTAAGCTAGATTTGGGAGTCACAGATTTCATTTGCATCTTTTAAAATGAGTTTTGCATAAGCAGTTTATTTTCTTACATTTAAAATGCAACTCTTCTTTAAAAAAGAACTAAAGGCACTGTTAGAATTTTTGACATCAGGTACCTGCAAGCTTATGTTACATACTTCTGTTCAGTGCTGTGATAGTTTCTGCTACAGAAGCAAAAAAACTCTGAATTTCAGCAACCTATTTTGTGGTTTACATGTAGCAGACAGACATGAAAGTTTTTAGCATGAGCATTACTTTCTGAGTAGCTCACAGGAAAAATCATAATTATTATTATTTCACTTACATTCACAGAGCAAGTACTACTAGATTTCTGGAGAAGGATGACAATCACCTATACCAGATAATCAATACATCTTTCACGTGAGCCACACGATCACTCTGATTTCTTTCTTACTGATAATTATTGTTTATCTTCTTAGCAGAAGCAAGAAAAAAACAAAATTTCATTTAAAGTAATTTTACAGCACTTTCAACATGATGCATTTAGTCACTGCGTGTAAATTCAGCAAGCCCCCTAGTCTGGCCTATTGGATCTGCAAGAGGTGCTTTAATTACAACTGTTAAAACACTTGGTAGTAACTACATTTCTATTTAATACCAAAGATTAATTAACACCTATGTTACTAATCATAGATCAGCATATATAAATGACATGCATAAGTGAGTGTATATGTGTATCTGCTTGACCCAGTTTACGATATAGTGCTCCTGTGAATTATCCTCAGCATTGGATAATCTGTTCTGTCACCTTCAGTTTGCATTGCAGCTGTTTCATCTCTAAATCAATGTTCTTTGAGAGAGTTGATGTTGCTTCACTCTTGCTAGCAGTTTGAGACAGATGTTCTCTCAACTTCAGATTTGCCTGTAAATCTTCCTTCTCCTGTTGCCACTTGGCCAAGTCAGAGGTCAACATCTGTTTTATAAACAGAAGTAACAATCACAATTGCATCTCAAAATATTTCTGCTTGATCACATGAAATCCTTTTGTGTTTAGAATTCAAGAAAGATGAAATACTATATACCATCCATTCATATTGCATAGTTGTTGGCTGACTTCAAGCAAACATCAAAAAAAACTAACATTTAGAAAGCTTTGGGTTTTTTTGAAAGGCAAACTGATTCAACTTTGTTTCTGTATATTTATATTCCTACCATGAGAGGCAACGATTATTATCTAAAACAGGAAGAGTGGTTACTGTTGAAACATATTTAGCTAAAAGACCCTGGGATTCTGCAATTACTTTCTATACTGAGCACGAAGAAATACCAAGGTGTCTCAGGCTCGAAGGCGTATGAAAGGTGGTTAAATGTCAGATCTGTTTTAATGGTGACCACTGTAAGCTCACTGGAATTGCTGTGTTGACAACTGCTATAAAACATACATCCTTCTCTTGGCTTTTGTTTTGATATTTGTAGGGCTTGTAGAGGTTAAAGCAAAGTGGACCAGCTGCACTAAATATCTTCTGGTTGGCTGGTCTTTGCTCATGTTATTTCTTTCCTTTCACATATACGCACCATAGCCAGAGAACCACATATTCCATAACCTTGACTCTAGGGCTGAGGTACTTAACTGGTAAAAGCCAAGCTGGAGCAGGACAGGATAACAGATGTTAGTTGTTTATTCCACTGGGTAGGTCTTACCACCCTATACTGCAGCCAAAATGTTTCTCATTTAGCAACATAAATGTTAAGTCCAATTAGCAGACGAAGCTTGTTAGGGATTTAGTTCAAATAAGTAACATGCAAACTAACTCTCAGTCTTGTTACACTTGATTGACAAATGATGAGAATTACTTAATCTGTATAACAATATATATCACCGTACTCCTTAAAGAGGTATTTTAAAATTAAAATATTGATTTTAAGTTAAATAATATTGAATTTTCTTCTGTGAAAAGAGGAACTGAAATACTCTTCAAGTCACTGCTTACCTATTACCACTACGCTGTTAGTAGTAAGCCACCAAGCTTTAATGGCCCAACAACTCTCTACTCTTTAACAG
>VZSV01000041.1:3722518-3766891 GCA_013398735.1 Nothocercus julius
AAAAAAAAAAAAAAAAAAGCACCTTTATGGGGCGTGTTACCCATCCATGTAACCAAGGATGAGCATGCTACATTAATTACAGAACTCAAGAGAGGAGACAGAAAAAATAATTTCAAATATGAATGTATAGAAATATGAAATGCACTAACAACATCAAAACAAGTGAGGTGAAGTAAAAGCAATAGCAAAACAAAAGGCCTTCAACTTGCAACAGCAGATAAAGGTAGACATGCAATTGCAAACAGTGTCACCCATCAGGAAGTTTGCCTCTAGTGCAGACCAAGTCAGTGGTATCATAGGTTGGTGGGGATTTTCCAGATTGGGATGCCTTATACTTGTGTATGTAATGCCATGTAAGGGTAGCTGAAAATTCCATATAAATATGACGGGTACCCTTCCCGCCAAATCCTTTCCCTTCTTCCCCCGCCTCTCCTCCCTCCCCTACCCAGATGAATAAGCTATTCATGTCTAAAAGATATTCCTTGCATCACTTCTTAAATAAGTTCACTGTCATTTTTCCCTCACTACCTGGTATGTTTTAATTCAAGACTTTCATTCTTTTTCCTTTTTTCTTCTTGAAATAGTTTCTTCTTTGGGTATCCTGCCATACCTGAAAATCCTGAGTGGCAGAGTGAAAAGGATTTACTCCTGGGAAGAGGTCACTAGGATGAAAGGTAGAATCTTAAACACCAGCTAGACCAGATGTTTGTAAAGGCAGGCTACCGCTGTTCCTCCAAGAGGTAGCGGCCTTTGTCTGCTGCACCTCCTCCAGAGTGTTTTGGCTTAACAGATGTTTATAGACTTAATATTTTAACATCCATCTATCTTAATCTCCTTGCTCCGGGTGTACGCAATATACTTTGCAATACTGTACACATAGGGATAAGTGATAAAAATTAATTTTCTATGGAGTCAAAGCAAAACTGAGTGACTCAGCTTGATGGCTTTATACCATAACCTCTATGCTCAAAAAAACATCTATAAGGAAGGCCCAATGCATTAATGCAGGGACATCCTGGAACAGCCCATTGCTCCTCTGCATCGCAGCAACCTTAGAATGGGCTTCTAGTTTGATCTGCAGCAGTCACATTACTACTGCTATGGAAAAAGGGATTCCTGTGGATGGTAGCTCCTGCTGTGCTCTTACTGCAGTGAGGTTCATGACCTCCTGTATTTATATTTGCAGAACATATTATATAGATAGTATACCTCTATCAGATATAAATCAGATAATCCTGAAATCTTTTCCAAATAATGAGATAATCAAGAAGGCTGGTGGGCTCCTGGCCTGCATGAGGAGGAGAGTTGCCAGCAGGTGGAGGGAGGGGATCCTGCCCCTCTACTCAGCCCTGGGGAGGCCACACCTGGAGTGCTGGGGGCAGTTCTGGGCTCCCCAGGACAAGAGGGATGTGGAGCTGCTGGAGAGAGTCCAGCGGAGAGCCACAAAGATGATTCCAGGACCACAGCAGCTACCTTATGAGGAAAGACTAAGTGAGCTGGGCCTGCTTAGCCTGGAGAAGACTGAGAGGGGATCTTATCAACATGTCTAAAAACCTGAGAGGAGAACGTAAAGAGGATGGGGCCAAACTCTTCTCGGTGGTGGCCAGTGACAGGTTGGGGTACAATGGGTTCAAAGTGAAACCCAGGCAGTTCCACCTCCATGTGAGGAAGCACTTCTTTGCTGTGGGGGTGCCAGAGCCCTGGCACAGGCTGCCCAGAGAGGCTGTGCAGGCTCCTTCTCTGGAGACCTTCCCAACCCGCCTGGCTGCCGCCCTGTGCCCCGTGCTCTGGGTGTCCCTGCTGGAGCAGGGGGGTTAGACCATATGATCTCTAGAGGTCCCTTCCAACCTCAACCATTCTGTGAGTCTGTGATTTTTTTACTTATTTTATTAGAATAATCCAATCATATATATAACCCACATAAATATCCTCAGATGTTTAAAAATCATATTTGCTATGAAGATTCCCATCCTATAATCTAGGCAGCCCATGATGTTATAACATGTAAAGCGATGTCTTAATAGATTAGAATTCAACAGGTTGTTGGGTTCTTTTCCTAAGAAATCTTTCTACAGTAGTTAATAAAATATATTTTATTGTACTGTGTAGCCCCTGTAACAAGTTCCATTTTAAAACTTAACAGCGCTTGACCAAAATTTTTAAAACAAAATGCTAAGAATGTTATTCTCTCACATCACTAGCTTGATTGCAAAGAAAATATGTAAGATAGATAGTACTTACTGCATACATATATGATGAAAGAACTTTTAAAAATGTACTTACAGGCACAGAATTAGCTGTCTAGGATTTTACACAGTTGAACAAATGCTACTATAATGTTATTATAACAATATATACATTGTTATACATATAGAATATATATAAAATATATTACACATATTATTATGATAATTTTTTAATCTTGACCACATTGTGCTCTACTGTCAACAGAATCAATCTTACTGCTGCTTTATGGGTTCCAGAAAAAGAAGCTGAAATTAATAAAGATGGCATGCAGCTATCTGAAAACATGAAAAAGTAGATAAAAGTATCAGAATAGAAAGCAAATTATGCTGCATGCTTAACACATGATCATTTATTAAAGAGAAAACACAAATAAACTTGTATGGGCTTTGAAGTCAGAGTAAAAGTTTTCTTCAGGCTGTAGGTGCGTTATAACTTAATATTCTAAACAAAAAGAAAAATGTGAAGTAATAGTCTTTGGTCATTTAATAACCTACCTCCAAAGTGAACCAAACACCCCCCAAAAAGCAAGAAAGTTCTAAAATGCAAAAGTTGTCACAAATTTTTCTGAAATGATAGTAAAATCTACCATATCACTCTGTTATAAATTATTCTCAGCCAAATGCAGTTAGCAGCAGTCGACTCTGTTTCACAAAATGTCAAGTAAATGAAGGTAATATAGAGGACTTTTTGCCAGTGCTTTAGCTAGTTGTTAGACTTCAGTAGCCTTTAGAGACCATTAAGTACCCTTTGGCTAATTGGCCAATGGTAGATTAATCCTCTTTTTATTCTTGCAGCACTATTTTAACACCCTTTGCACTCTGTCAGTGCAGTATGTGAATGACAAAATAATATTGTGCATGAATAATAAGCAGAAAAGTTAAATTAACATTTCATGTTTCACATGCCATACCTACATGTCAGGAAGAAAAACCTCTTTTAAAGCCACTGACATTTAACTTTTTTAAACAATTCGATGTTGACATCTTATGGAGGTGAATCTTCCTAATTACTGCTAATTGCCTATCACGAAAAAAAAAAATCTTTCCTTGAAGGGCTGTTGTCTAGTATAGATGAACATAGCTCCAGCGTGCATAGTAAAGACAGGCATGACACTTGAGGCGTGCTACATTATTATGAGGTCATACTGAATATGGTTTTCAATGAACAAAGCAGCTTTTAAGAATGTTTAAGGCACTGAAAATGTCAATCTCTCATGAAGTGTTTAAATTAGTTCCCAGCAGACAAATACAGGTATCAGCATGCAGATAAGAGATACACCTCTCATCTCAGGTCTAAGGAAAAAAAATACAGTTCTCCTATTGATAATGCCACTGTAAACCAAATGCTATTCATCTACTTTATAAAAGATATATGTTTGTTGTTACATACAGAATGGCTCTTTTACATATAAAAATATAAATCCCTGGTTTACTGGAAACACAGCTGTAATGACTAACAAACAAAGACTCTTTTCAGTCTTTGAAAGTCTTAATCATGCTTCAATATTGATCAAATACACAGAGTAATCCCCCTTTAAAAAGGGGTACTTATTGTATACCACTTCATAAACAAATGTTTTATTGGCAATTTCTAATGCCATTATTTTACAACAAAATTCTGTCCACACAAACCTAAGATTAATACACAGCTTAAAAACAGGCCACCTTTGGATATAAGCATGGCCTTTTATTAAAAAAAAAAAAAGGGGAGAGAGAGAGAGAGAGAGAGAGAGAGAGAGAGAGAAAGCCAGTAACATCAGGTGCAGATAGATCAATTTTTTACTTTTCTTAATTTCTCTTTTTTTGTAAACAACTACCAAAACACTTAAGTATAAATGGATTAGAGCAAAATATTCTGGGCTCAAATCTCCAAGAAATCATCTGCTGGTATAAAGCAAAGAAAAGCCTGAGTATATAACTGCATATCGTACAATGAAGATTTTTCAAATATAATGTTCAAAATAAGAATAAATTTAGTAGTAACATAGGTAACAGACTACTACTTAATATAATCAACATGTTTCTGAAAAATATCAGCACTATAACAATAAACACAATTTGAAGTTAAGGGTTTTGTCCTGCAATATATGTATATGACCTGCACTTTATACCAATTTTATTTTATATCTCTGCATGAGTAAATATGGTTGGGTCCCATGCCCACTGTATACATTAAAAACACATATTTTACTTTAGTATTAAAGCAGATGCAGCACTCCAACTGTCCTTGAAAATTCTAAAGTAACTCTCAGTTATCTATGTAACTTTACTAACAACATTACTGTCATTAAGATCAACTATATAATCATAACTGTTTGCTTACATATTTGCAGAGACAGAGCTTCCACTATGGAGATGAAAACTGCCAGAATATTCAGATGTTACAATGTGCAGCATCTTGCCTAAAGGCTTTAACTTCTCCAGACAAAGAATTACAGAACTCAAAAAATTAATATGCCTTAAAGAGAGGGTAAAATATTTGAGATTACAGTATCTGATATTATATGTATTTAATGTTTTAACCTAATAGAACTATATCTTCTAATATCTACACTGACACAACACTGTACATCAAAGTAAGTTTTAGTACAATTAAATTCAAAATGAAAACATAAAGGGGGATACTTCCCTAAAGGGTATTTTGTCCCACTTTACAATATCTGTACAATATCTGCAGGTCATTTATGAATGTCTGACTCTTGTACCAAAGTAAAGTTTCTATGTATCCACCATCACTATTTATAAAAACACCAGTGGACTTTGGTATCTGAATAAATAACAAGTATGAGCATATTAGGTTCTAATAGGGGAAAGTGATTTTTTTCCATCTGATGCACATTCACCACAAAATATCCATCTCTTTTTATTCACTAAAAATTCTCTGTGTAAATCACGGAATCCATGCAATCCTGTATAATTAGGACCAGGTTTTACGGCATGTTTTCTTGCAGGGCTATGCAGTATTTTCTCTGATTTTCACCAAACACTGGTATTGGGGCAAACTCATAAAGCTAGCAATCTGAATTTTTCATATAGGGTCAGGGATAGTGCTTGCCATATTCCCCTTGCTTAATCTTAACACATCTAAGCACTGCAAATGAACTACTTGCATGAGAACCAGTCAGGGAATTTCATAATCCCTACAACTCATTACGAATTTAACAGCAGCAATACTAAGTATTCATATGTTTCAGATAACACATACAAATATGCTGCACTAAAACTCATTGGGGGAAAAAATTAATAATGCTTCCATCTGTTTTTCGTATAGCTCACATAAAATAGAAAGAAACCAAAATTAAAGCACTATTTTAAAGAATATTTTTAAATTTTCTGTTGATACATATACTTATTTCAGAAGCCTATAGATTTATATCTTTAAAAATTAAAATTATTTTAAAAGAGTTTATAAGCTAGAAAGAAACAAAACAGCAGAAAGAATAGTGAAATATTAATTTAACTGCTCCTCATTTCCATTTATTTTCAGAGACAGCAAACCATTTCCTATTGAAATAAAACTGCATATGAGATGTGAGTGGACAAGAAATATGTGCTTGCAGAGGAAGCTGTTCCATCTCTAAATGCTGGCCTCATCTTTAAATATTGTTTCAGTTTACTTCAGTCTTAACTTTTCATTTGTTAAAGACTGTTTTCTGTCAACGCTAGTCTAAAAAGATATAAAGGTGTGTAGGTGATAGAGGTGTTTTGAGATAAAAGGACAACTAAAACATGCAAATGAGAGGTATTCTCAAAGGTGTGTTGCAGTATTCAATGAACAAATTTCTAAACATAGCTCCTGATTTAAATTTATATGATAATTTAAACAACTTATTTAACTACTTCAACCATCTACAGAAGCTGAAAAAATGTCATATCTTTGTTTTATTTTTCACACAGTTAGCTGTGTAAAAGCAAAATATTTTATGCATATACTCCATTAACAAATATGACTACTGGAAAAGTTTATTTTTCTCATTGATGAGAGCAAACAGATATATAATAAAAGGGTGGAAAAGGGAGATAATAAATTAGAATTTTTCTAATCACACAAAGTGGATACTATATAAATATGAATACAGTATTTACATGTTGTTTTTCTATTTAAAAAGAGAAGGCATCCTGTAAACCTTTTCTGATGGTTATGAGGAAGCTGACAACAGACACCGAAAGACGGCGTGGGGGCAGTGGGTATATTTTTCAAAGGTAGAAATTACATTAAATATTACCGCTAAAATGTATCACATATAAATTAAAATGGTAATTCATCCCTGGATTCTTGTAAATGAACCCCTACAGTCTTATCTTTAATCCTATAATTTATGTTATCATTGGAACCCTTGCTAAAATTACAGCCATAAGTGAACATTTTAGGGTAAAGTATCTCTTATATTATATATTAACTATCTGAAGAGACCATATGAGGAAGAGCTATGCTTTTGGGCTAATGTACAAAATGAAATATACTGCCCCTTTATCATGATTATCATCAATATTATTACTCATTTGGGCAATTAATTCTTTTTAAGCATATGAACTCAGTTTGAGGACAACATTGTGGTTTTGCCTAATCCCTGAAATTTAAGGTCCCAGCCTGAAACTGATCTACAGCTGTCAACTTTTAGTATTTTTCTGACTCCATTCTGCTTACTTGACTGACATAAGAGTATAGAAGAAGGCTTATGTATTTTGCTTTGGTACAAATAATATCCCAAAGGTCACAGGATCACTTTTGAATCATTGGATGAACAGAAAACTGTGTATGTTCAGCCACCAAGCAGTAAGTCCTTTGCCAGTGCCTGTGAATTTTGTGAGATGTGCAATGATCAGTCATGCAGTCTTCATTACTGAGAAAGAAACTGAAGCAGTTCTTGACATCAAAGGTAGCCTGGAGTGAGGCAAAGCAAACAAGCACATAACAGAAGCTATCAGCACAGTCCATGATTACCTCATTAATTACCAAAACCACTTTAAGAGCAAGTCAGATGGTGTAGTGTATCAGCAAGGAAGTACAAACATCCTTCTATCACCTCTAGGCATGTCTGAGTCCATTATATCCAGACACTTCAGGAACATAAACATGGCTTCAAATCCACCCCCTATTTGATCCCAAATAGGATCAGAATAAGAGTATGACCCCTCCAACTTCTCTAGGGATGCCAAGTATTCTGTGAGCCAGAGCTGCACTTTGGTCTGCAGAAAACTGGGGACATAAGATGGAGGAAAACGGGACTCTTCCTCCTGTGCAGTACAATCCGAAGGAGGAAAGCCGTAGTAATCATGTGGAAAAGGAACAAAAGGCATGGCTCTCAGTTACCATTTGCCATCTCAAAATTGGTCTTAGCTGGTAACATCTTACTTTTTTATAGCTGCTGAAGTTGGCTTTTGTTCTTTACTCACATCCTTTTATGCCTAAATAGAAGGAAAAAAAAAATCTAATTCTTTCAAGGCTCCACTGCCTTGCACTCCTGGCAATGAACACGCATTTGAGGTTTCTTCCTATAGGGAAAATGAGTATTCACAGAGAGAACAGAGCACCAGCAGTAACTCTGAACCCACAAGGGGGTTAAACAAGGGGCTGTGGGAACAAGCAGAGAGCACGAGTAGGATGCAAGCGCCAACAATTGACTATTCCCTTTGTGCAGTAAGTTAGACAGGGAAATCCCAGAGTGTGATAGGTAAGAAACTTTGGTCAAGAACAGAAAACCACTGCCTTGCAGGAGATATAAGTGTGGAAGGCTCAGTGGTAAAGGAGGATACGCCGTTAGGGAGCTCAAAAAGTCTAGGACCATGTAAGTTTCTTTCTGAAATTATTCCCTAAAGCACAAGGTGTGATAGCTGTAGTTATAGGCCTGCTCTCTAGGCACTGACAGGCTGCACTAGACGCCAAAGAATAATACGCTGTATGGAAGAAAAGAAGAAACCGGTCTCCAAGGAGTAAAACTTCGTGAGGGCTAGCCTCCAGCTCCACTGTTCAACATCCTCAGTTATCAAGGTATTTTTCCTGTGGTAGTTACCTAAAAAATGGTCTTTCATTTGAGAAAAAAAAAAAGGAAAAAATGAAGCCCTGAAAGAGCAAGATTACATATGATGTCAAGAATCCACTAAATGCAGCACCAGTACAAAGTAGCGTAAGTAGACTGTAAGTAGAATCTTTGTAATTAACCAAAAAATTCTAAGTATATTATACTATATGTACCTAGAAGTTTTTTTGTTTAATTACAGAGATGATATTCCTCACAGACTTCTACAGTACTTCAGTGCCCATAAAGACAGAAAATTTCCACTATTTTAAACCTGTATCATCTTTCCTGAAAAATTAAGTCCATTTCTTTACACCTTCCCTTAAAGAAGATGGAAAAACAAACTGACAGGCAGCCTTTTTTTTTTTTTCATAGCCTTTTACAGATTGCTTTACAGGTGGTTATCACCCTTCTTCAGTAATTACCGCTGATTGCTATTTGTAGGGTACATGAAATACATTCTTTTATCTCATAAATAAGGTTTTCAAATCTTAAAATTCTTGTTGCTGCCATCTAGCAATATTCGTATTTAGTGTGTGGTGCCTGAAAAAAGATACAGTAATTCACGCTAGACAGTGAGATACGGCAAAAATGCATGCTGAGAAATTTCCTGAAAGAAATAATTTTTGACAAGCTGGGTGTGCTTCTGCTACGAAGAACAGATTGGACAGGAAGGTAACTTTCACTTACAGAACACCATAGCAATGTTCCTAAGAAAGTGACATCATCACGTAGCCAGGCTGTGGACCTTTACATGATCTCACTTAAGTCTTCGTTCAAACTCAGCATTCTTCAGCCTTGCCCAGCTCAACATTATTGCCTTACACAGAACTCCCAAGTCACATATGAGGGGATAGGCAATGTTTTTCCAAAGTTTTTTCTAACTAATATACTCTGAAGACAATGTAAGACTTCAGTATTTCATGGTAAAAGTAACAGAAAATCCCATTTTATATGAACATAAGAAAAAATACGGTTATTGGTAACCAGTGAGGAAAAATGTCCCTGATTGGGAAAGGATTATATTGAATGGTCTTGGACAATCCATATATATACTGATATCAACAAGGAAGTCCATATACTGAGGAAATTTTTCACGTAGTAAGAGAAACAAGCCAGAGTCATAAAACGAACAAGCTTACACATAAACACACATACACACATGCAAAATCTGCAATTCTCATTCTTTTTCCACAACTTTAGTACTTTGCAGTTTACCTGTCAATATTTTCAAGGGAGGGATATATGTCCACCCACTATGCAAATATATTCCCCACCATGCCTCCCCCTCTTGTTTGAAATTTTTTAGTAAAAACACAGAAAAAAAATATTTTAAGATGTGGAGTCTAAGTACATTTCAGTGGTCATTCAGATAAAAATTTTTGGTACTGTGAAATTCAAACCACAAAAATTATCTTACAGAAGTAAATTATATTGTTATGCTTGGGGGGAAAAAAAAAAGAAATCTTTAATATAACTTCAGCAAAACTCCTACTTCTTATGGCTTTAATTAGTAACTTGCTAAATCAAAGAACCTGGAGAATTTTCTACAGATTGCAATTGCTTTAAATTGGAAAGCTAATAATTTTTTTTTTCCCTCTTGGTGGCTATCTTTCAAAATATTCCTGTCTTAACTATTTAAGAGATACAAAATAAAAATGATTAATTGCAACTTTTTTTCAACTTTTTTATATTTTATTACAATTTCCTGTTTTGCAAGAAGTTGAAACATACACTTCACAGGTAACAGTCTTTTGCCGAAACTTACCAAAAAATGTTTGGAAAAGTCACATCTAATTCTTTACAAATAGGTAAATTCTGCACACATGCAATTCTGCTTTTCTATTGTTCACTTTAACTTTGATTAAGTTATCTTTTACTTGATCAGTGCTTTTTCTGCTAATAAAAAAGGAAAGACTTATTGAACCAAAGACAGGAAAATGTTAGTGTTTTGGAAGTTTTCTGCGGAGATACAACCAAATAGGCTTTATGACGACTATGCTTCCTAACATCTTAAAGACAAACATGCATTTCCACACACCTCTAAAGGTGAACTGAAGCAAGAAATTTAAATTCTTTAGGGAATATAAACAGTCTCCTTTTCAGAAATGTGCAAGAACCATTAATTTGTTAAAAACAGAGGAGAAATTACTGACTTTGCTGCTTAGATCAGCTTTACTCCCTTAAAATACTGCTGTCCCAAGTGACCTAAAAAATGAGTAAAAACAATGGTATGACTATACTGTACAGGGTGTTCCAAGTGATAATCACACTTTCTTTCAACATCTAATATAAAACATAGACATTGTTTTAACAAATATCACTTGGCTGACCTAGAAGATAGGACGAAGGGATAAAAGAGTCACGTCCAATTCCACATGGATCTTCGTCTCGGATTCTGGTTTTTGCACAGTTTACCTTACGAACATGATCCGAGTGACATTTCACAAATTCCTGGATAAATGTTGCTACACTCTGCCAGCAGAGAGACAGGCTGTGTCATGCACAGATCAATAATAGCACCGTGTTTCATCAGCTTCAAAATCAAAAGTGCTTCATCTGGCAAAAGCCACGGCCCTTGAGGATCTGACATATATAAACTGAATACTCTACACAGGATGTCTACTATGAAAACTGCCACTGTAAAGACAAGTCTGGTGTGAATACATAGTGAATATATATAAGCACATATTTGTATATATAAATAGGAGTTTTTAACTCTTTTTCACAGTTGCAAGAGTAAGCAGATGCACAAAGCATCTGCTGAATAATGGAAGCGAAACTATTTAAAATTTTACAATTCCTGACAGCAAAAAAATCCTGCAATCAAGACATGCCAGTATTCAAAACCCACTGGAGAATTACTATAAAATACAATTTGTATACAAAATGTACATATTTACACAACAGAAATAAACCACTTTGAAATCACTTTTATTAAAAATATACAATATAAACACTTTTACCTTTCTTCAAAGAAGTTAGCTCAAGACCCTAAACCATCATTTAAAACTTTCTGTAGTTCTGGCTTCTACTCCGTATAGGCTTTCATAAGGAATGAAGGGAAACCTATGTTTCTCACTGCTTTCCTTATGATTAACCTTATTTCTCAGTTGTGGAGTTGAAGGGATGAATATTAGAAGCTAAGTGGAGCAACTGCTATTCTTCTTACTGAAATTACCTGCTATCAAAATGCCTTTTTCTCCACTGCTATATTGCATAGTACATTTTGCTTTATTTATAAACTTCCTCCAAAGTTTTTACCCCAGAAAAATCATTATTGGAAAAGTAAGTATTATTCTTCAGAAGCCCAGCCTTTAACTCTCATCTTGAGTCCTTTATCAAGATTCAAACTCTATAAAGATTAATAGTTCTATATCTCCAATGATAATTAAAGGCTTTCTCCTTTAAATAAATATTTCCCTACTACCTCAGTTCAAAAATGTTTAATTTTCTTATCCTCAGTCACACTTCTGGACAAAGACACAAAAAAAACCCCCTGAAAATGGCCAATTAACCTTTTTTTTACTGAATTTTTCTTATCAAGCTATGTACTACCCAAACTAAGGATCTTTATTTAGTCTGCTTTTACCTCTAAAATTTATGACTCCAATGAGCCGTTGCAAAACGTAAACCTAGATTATGTGCGTATTGCACCACAAAGTTGCTTGGCTTTTCCTTTGCATTTCTACTGCAAAAGAGTAATTTTCTTATAACATTCCTGCTGCACAGCATGGAATATTCATTTCTTTTAGGGTACTCCCTTAGTTTTAGGATCCATTGAGCCGTGACTCTACATTTGTATGTCTCAGTTGTTGGTGTTTTTTCCTCCCCTTTATAATCTGATGTTTAAGATAATTATAATACTTCTGTATAAGATAATTATAATACTTTTCCTTCCTTTCAATTAGACCCTTATAAAACATTGGTTTGACTTTTCTTAAATTTATCATCCATGTATATATCTTTTCTTCAGAGCTCTACTAATTGTATTCTGTGTTTTATCACAAACTGAGTATCGTTGACCAGGTGGGCTCTGTGGAGCAATACATGTATTTTTTTCAATCCATTCTTCAGGTAAATAAACGAGATGTTACTCAAGTTCATAACAACTTTCCTACCATTTGTATTTCCCACAAATTTAGCTTAACATCACTAAACATTTCCCCTACCTTTGACTCTCCATTTCTTTCAAATACAGGCTTCTTTTTATTCCCTTCAGGAAGACTGTGGCCATGCTAACGACACCAGATAAAATCCCTCTAATTTTTTCTTTTTATAATAACTGCCTAGTACCACTGCAGTCATCTGAAATCTGATTCTCAGTCTCATCTGAAAACATATTCTCCACATTTGTAGTGTTATTCAATTATTAATCAGAATAACCTGTACATTATGTTATAAAGTGTCTTGAATGCAATACTATTCATTTGATTTTATACAGAAGTTGTGGTTTTGTAAAAAGGGAACACAATGGGAGAATTAACATGAAATTACATAAAACATTAAACTGTATGTATCTGATAAAAATTGTGTCTTTCTAAGTTTTCTATGTCAGTTTTCAGTACGAATAATTTTTCAATGGTCAGTTACTGTTACTTAAAGCCACATACCTCATATCTGGTATAATTATTTGTTACTTTATCAGATATGCAGCGTCTTTTTCAGTCTTATGCTGCCAGATGAAAGAATCTAAAAGTAATTTTTTTTTCCTTAGGTATTTAAACTCAAAGTACTTCTTAATTTCCTCTTTGACAAACTCAGATTGTTCTGTCATGGCATGTTTTCAAATTCTTTCTCTTCTTTAAATGCACTTCCATCAGTATCTTTCTTGAATTATGGTTATTAGAGCTGGACAGAGAATATTCTCAGAGCAGAGCAGTCAAATCAGTGCCAAGACTAAAGAAAATATACTTTCTCTATTCCTATTGAACAACCTCCAGTTTATACATTCAAGGTCTGCACTGGTGTTTTTCACTGTAGCATTGGGAATTCTAGTTCAGCTCATTACCTAGTAGGACTGTCATTTTTCTTTAGAGGTCCTGCTTCCCAGGACATATCTTTCAGCTATTCTTCTATGAACATGAACTTGAGCTTCTCAACCAATACTTGAGAAGGTATTGGTTTTCATTATGATGTAATGATTTCCTCATTAAAAATGCTGTGAAGTTGTGGTGGTCTATACTTTTCAGTAAACCTCTCGTAGATGACTGAAAGTTTAGAAATGACTAGGTCTATCCTCTTGCACTGGCTTGATACATTGTCACTAATTAAGAAAAAAATCACTGAAAGATTTTATATCTTAAACAAACAGCAGAAGTATTGTCATGCATTTTCATAATATATCCAAAAAAATGGATGGACATGGTGTAAACCATTATCTTGAGGAAAAATCATGTTATCATTCATGTGAAGGATCAACTAAAAATTAATTTCATGCTATGTGAGATTATGAAACAGTGAAAATCATTAAGTGTTATTTATATGCACCAACTTAAAACCTTAAGCAGTGAATTGACACATTTAGTCTACGTTGTGTAGACTGTGTTATCAGAGCTTAACCCCAGTCTGTATACTGGCCTGACTTATTCAAAACAAAAGCTTGTATTAAATAAAACATATCATGGTAGTGTTCGCTTCTGTAAATAAATGTCCTGTGTACATTTTAATAGAAATGATCATGATGGCACAAAGGCATAGAACAAAAAAAAAGAGCATATGGGCTTGTAAGATTTACACATACTTTCAGGTTTTAGAACAATTTTATCAGTCCCCAAATCCTACTCCTTTACTGATAAACGCACCTCCTCAAATGAGGAACAAAACTGTATATTACCTATTCTCCTGTTACATATGTCTATCTCTTACACATTATCAAGCACCCTGCTCCTACAATCCCCTGTCCCCTACCCCCTGTCACCTGGAGACCGAAAAAATCTATTCAGGAAGGTAAGATTATTTCACAGATTAGGAGAGGAGCAAAGGAATGGCAGAGTGAAGGAAAATCAAGACCTCTCTATCGAAAATAGGAAGAAATTCAAAAATACTTCCCCAATTCACTGGGCCTCTTGAAAACTTTTTGTAAGAATGCAGTCAGGAAAATCTTTATGTGGGCTTGGGAAAGAGAGAACTGTTAGATAAAAAAAAAAAAAATCATGTAAAGGACAATTACAAACAGATGGAGAGGATTCAATTTCAAGATACAACATAGGGCGGACAGACACACAAGGCATGTTTCCTGCCTTTTTGCAGGACCCATACAGAACAGCACAAACAGGTACTATCATACAGCATATGACAGTACTAAATTACACTATATTAAAAATTGTTTTCAACTACTTATCTACAGTAAATCCTTTCTTGTAACTTCAAAACACAACACAATCTCACAGCAGAGGGGCCTAGCTTCTAGAATAAGAATAATATCAACAATATTTTGTTTTACCACCATGAAAGTATTTAGAAACCTAGAAGTCTTGATGTTGCATTGAATTTCTAGGGAAATAAGCAAGTGCTTAGAATGGTTAGGCAATAACTAATACTGGTAGTTACTAATAATCAGTAATTCATGGATGACTCCACTGAGTAAAATGAGAGTATATATACACTTGCAGCATAAAGTGGTTCACATATAAAAATCCATAAGAAAAACAGATCACTTCTTGTCTACATATCAACATTTTCCTGACAACTAATGTCTTTTTTTTTTTCTTTTGGTGAGACTTGATGGTAAATATATATTAACCCATAAAATCATATAATGTTTTCTACTGTGACCCTAAATATTAATAGATAAAAACTGGCCGTGCAATTCAAATGGCAGCCAGGGAACACCATGATGAGATCTTGATCTTGTAAGAAAGTCCTGCAGAATAATTATTTCAAAAATCAGGATCCATGGGATTTTAGATTACAGAACAAGATTAGAACTCGATCTAATTCTAAACATGGTTTTAATTAAATGAGCAGATTTCACTGAATTGAACAAGACCCTTCCTGCACTTGAATATCTATTCCCCATCTCCAATCAAAACTCTAGCAAATTATTTTTTTTCCTATTTCAGCATCTCAAACAAAATTTGACATTTGAGTACAAGCAAGAAATATATCTTTTTACGTCAAACAAAAATCAAAGATTACAAATTTTTATTCATTTCATCATTTTTCTAAAGTTGTAAGTCTAAGTTATAAGACAATTGCAGGCGACGTTGTCTTTGCCTGAAGTGAATCAAAAGTAAAAATACTTCTAAGAAGTGACAAAATGCTTGCAAAATTGCGAAGTATTAAAATTGTCAATTTTTACACCGATGACAAGAGTTCTCCTAGATTTATCTTTTTAACTTTAAAGATTTCTAAAGAAAGGACAGAAATATTTCACAGGTGCTAGGCACAGAGCTATCCTAAGTACATTGTAAAGCAAACAGGAGTTATATGCAATTGGGGTTAAACAGTTAAATCTTTTCATCAAAGACCACTCACAAGAAGAACTTAGTAACAAAGGCGGGACAAAAAGAAATCCTATTACAGGCACAGTTAGTGGAGCTTTGTCAAGGCCCCAGATGGCATCTAACCGAGGAAAATTTGAAAAAAAAAAAGATATGCAAATGACTTCTAGCTTTTTGGTCTAACAATAAGATTCACTGTACAAGAAAAGTGAAATCATGAGGAAGAAGAAAAATAAGATACATACTACATGAAATCTAAAAACCAAAATCACAGATCTAATCTTTCAGTGTTTTATGTAATGCACATAGAAGTACAACCTACAGTTGTACTATCACATTTATATATATACATAATATCACTATGAATAAACTTACAAGAAAACACACACCCTTACAATAGAAATGCTTTCTCTTCTTTTAATATTCCTTCGAGGATTTCTAACGCTGTGAAAATACAAATAGTATCGTATTGGTTATACTCTATGATCTCCATGCAGTACCAATTTTTTTCTTCACAATTTATCCAGTCTCCAACTTAGTTCATTTTGACATGCATATAATACAGCTCTCATAGTTGCAGTTCTTGACAACCATTCTCTTTAATTTATGAACGAAATTCATTTCCTACACACAATGTACTTCAATGTTCATCATAATTCAACATGGCTACTGTAATTTTTCTTCAGAGATCAACAGAAGTGTAAAGGGTATTTTGTTTTATTTTTATTTTGTAACGAAATCATGGTTTCATGATAAACACATTTTGCAGTGTAAATTCTGTTATAGGAACTGACTTAAGAATGTGCTGAGTTTTTGGTGCAGTAACCTGCTATGAATAGGTATGTTTTTTTGAGTTTACACATTTTAAAAGGACAGTTACTTTCATATATGTCATTTAGCAATTCTTCATTTTATGTTCAACATGGACTCCTCCATTAGAGTAAAAAACTGAAATCTGAGAAATATTTCATGTCAGTGTTAATACTGAATCATTAGTTTATCAAGGGAAAAATTACATAGGTTGCCACATTTAATAATAGAAAATTTGAACAAAAGTATTCAACTTGTTTATCATAATTCATTCGGCAGAATTTTGGATGGGAATTGAAAAGAGGTGAATTCTATTCTTACAGAGTAACAAAATATTGTCTGTCCTCATTTTCATCCTTTGTAAGTCTGAGATCCTTGCTGATTTTCAATTTATTAGGCTCAGCAAAGCTCTAACAAAGCCAAATCTCACTAATTTATAATGCATCATAATCTTTCCTGCTCAATATTGTCAATTCAATGCCTTCAAAAATTACACATAAGCTTCAGATTTTGAACTTGAAAAACGTAGTTTGAAACACATTACGGGTATTTTTTCCAGGTTATTAGTAATGTTGCTATTTAAGTCTGTAACATAGTGACAGCACAGAAAGGATGACTTTCTGTCAAGAAAATATCAAATGAGGGTGTGGTCTAAACTTTCAATTATCTTCTGTACCTGCAAAGAGGTCTCTCTAGACATGCATGCAATAGGAGAAGGAAAATATGGCATTTACATACAAACCAATTCTGAGAGGACTTCCGTTTCATACTCGTACACTGTTTAGTTCAATTAGTCCAATCTTTACTGTCTTAGACCGTACTTGCAAACTCTGCAAAGGTCAGAAAGTATTTAATCACCGCTTTGTTATCACAGTTTCGTCCCTTTTGCTTTGCATCTTCAATAGTACTCTAATTTAATTAAAGTAGAACAGAAAAAAATATTTTTACTTAAAAAAAAATTTAAAATCTTTATTTTGTTTTAACTATTCTGCCCAAACATCACAGCTCCTGCAAATTAAAAAACACTACTCTTATTCAAAGCAGTTAGGAAAAGATAATCCGTTGGCTTACAAAGGTGATGATGGGGCGGGGGTGAGGAAGGGGGAAATGACATTTTACCTTGCTTCCTTTTTGGAAGCAATTTTTTTCCTAAACAGTTTAATATAACTCTGTGATTATCTGGTACTAAATAGGATATATATAGATTTTTTTGTTATTTATTTTGATTTCTATGAGGGACAAAACTAAGACATTCCAGACTTAAGTTTGGTCTGTAAGAAAGGGGTATTGTCAAGAAGGACAGAAAAACATTTTATACTTACGTTTTATACTTACATATAAAGGTTTTATACTTAATTATAGGTCTGCAGAATTTTAATTCTTGTAAAACATTCTATTAAATTTTATCACTCTCATATTATGTATGCATGATTATTACGATCTGATGGATATCATGAAAAACATCTTTTTGTGTTATTAGAGGAGAGAGATAAGAACAACATAGCTATGCAATTTAGAAAAGATGACCCTAAATGCTTAATTTCCTCATGAATTTTATAAAAATAATTAAAAAAACCCTGAAATTTTCCAGAGTGTTCATAGATTTCCGTGCAGACAAAAAGACATAACCAGGATATATGTATAAGTGTGTTGGGAAAAGCAATATCTAACTGGACAGTGGTTTAACAATTTAAAAAAAAAAAATGAAAAAAACCCACACAATTCCTTAGGACAAAACTGAAGAAATTCCAAAAGCATCTTTTACCTTTTTTACTTAAGTTCATTTCAAGATTTCAAGATGATTCCTCAAATATTTTTTTAAGACAAACACAAACTTGAAAATAATCTAATGTAAACAACAATACATATATAAAATAATATAATGGAAAAGTATGAATATTTAAAAATCTCTTTATGAAAACCAGATTCAAGGTGAGATCTTTTTGTAAATGATACTGTTAAGGGTCAATAATTTACAGTGCGTCTGACGATCTTCATTCTCTGTTTCACTGAAACTGAATTTACTGCAACTAAATTTATATTCATATCTGGGTACCATAACAAGAGCTAAGCTTTGGTGCTGAATTTGCAGATGCAGCCCTGAATTCTAAGCTGTTTGGGAAACTTAAGATAGTCAAAAGAATATGCAGAGAAAGTTACAAACACAGACAAACTTTGAAGAATAAGAGGCCTTCTGTAGCCATATTCTCTTTTGCTTTTTATGTTTACCCCTTCCTAGTCTTGAGATAATCCACTAAATCAACATACCTTTGAGAAACAAACTTTATCTTAAAGGCACAATAAGAGTCCAGGAAAAAATAATTCCTCTAAAAAATCAAAGAAAACTGAATGGTTGAAGTTTGGAAAGATCTCTAAAATTCTATAAATCCCTATCTGAGCTATAGCTACATCTTAAAAGAAGAAGATTCACTTCCCAACTCAATAAAAAACTAGCTAGAAATTTACAAGAATGCAGCTGAAACTTCACCTAAGCCTCCCCATTACCCTCTGATGGATCTGTTCGCAGCTGACTGCTTAGTTTCTCTGAGATTCAGATATCCTGCTGAAGCAGACTTTACATAGGCACTTCGCTAACAGTACTCTGCAGATTCTTAATGAGAACCATTAAGAAATGCAGCTCTTCCTGTGGCATCATATTAAAAACACTGAAGAACTGATGTAAAAGATCCTATGGTACTTTTGAGCAGTGGATTTACTTATATTGCAATATCATTTTCTTTTTTGTTCCATACATTTTTTTTTTGTATTCAGTATACTTAGTCTGAAATGAACAACAAACAGTACCTACTGCACAAAACTAATCATCATTACTCAGCCAAATGCAAAAAAAATGCTGCTATGATCACCCACCCAGTGATAGAAATTAGTAGAGGGGGGAATAAATCTTAGAAAAAAAGTTTTCCTGAATATTTTCAATAAATTCGTCTCTGACATTTTTCTTAGAAACTACAGAAATACTAAATCCCTTTGGTTCTACATTAAGTATCAACTCCAGCTGTGATTTCTACACACTGATTGCAAAATGTAACTACTATACTTCTGAACAGACGGTCTTGACTCAGTGTCGATGGGAATCCTTAGAGAATGCAAGCTTTGATTCTCACATGTGCAGTCACTTTACAGTCATTTTGTAAAAATATGCACAAAATTGCTTTTGCAGAAAAAAATAAAGCAAGAAATCCACATTTCTGCAATGACTTTATAAAAAAAAGAACTTAAAATCCAGCAGTCTTAATATCTGTCTACTTTAGATAGACAATTCCTACATTAGACAAACATCCACACACATATACATATGACTGACATATACATATATGCATATATGCTGAATCTTCAATAGAAACACATGAAAGTATATAGGTAGAGGTAATCTGAAAATCAACAGATGCTAGCCAATCCTTAGGTTGCATTTACTGCAAAATCTGTTTCAAAATGAACATCTGGAACATTTAAATCTCAAATCCAGAGTTGATCTTCTAGCATTAGATTCCTTAGGGATTATAATGAAGGACTCACTATGTAAACATCTGTCCTCGTCTGTTGAAGGATTTATTTCTTTATCTAAATTCAGGCAATACAACTGTGCTGTCCAAGTCCATGATGTTAATATTCACATTTGCTATAACACCACACGTAAATTAACCTACCACCGTGAATTTGTACCTAATATAAGGTTACTCAGGACCAATATGATTACATATGTAAATTTATTTTTAGGTATTCATGAAGCTGACAATGTTAAAGAGCTTCTCTCTCCCTGAATCTGGGTATTATCTCAATCTTCTACTTTTCCATGTTTTTTTCCCTTTTTCTTTCCACTATCTGTTCAAGAAAATTCCTGAATCTAAAATAACAGAGGAAAAATAAGAACTTACTGATATTCTTACTAGTGAAAAAGAGCTTTTTTTTTTTTATGTTATTTCCCTTGCAATATCTTAAAACTTCCCTTCTCCTAAATATTTCTTATAACACACACAAAAAATAAACATGTGCTTTCAAGTCATTTGATCTGTCTGAGCCATGGTTCTTTCTCTAAAATGTGCATGTACCCTGCAGTGACTGTGGAGGTTCTTTACCTCCTTAATTTCCACTTGGCAAGTAGCCCAAGCCTCTGCTTAAAATTTCCCACTTGGTAGCACTACCATGGCACCTGAAGAGTAATTAGTTGTAAGAAAGGGAATTTGAATTGGTTGCTGAGAAGGATAAAAATGTGCATGCCTAATACAGATTTTTCCTTGAGTACCTGCAACACCATTTATTTATTTTTGCTTAGAATGCACCACCCTTTCAATAGACCAGTCACTAAAAAACATTGCTTTTTTGAGAACAATTTTTCTTTTTACTTTTCAGAAAAACAAAAGTGAAAGAAAATTGGTCTAGAGACATAATATTTCACTTTTGAGTAAGTGCTGTATATTATAGCAGCAACTATTTTCATATAAATACTGTCTTTTTTGACTTTTTTTTTGTTAAGCACTATTTGGTGATAATTAGCCTTTTCATATTAGTTTTAACATTGCTCTCCTATGCACATCTACAGAATTCCAAGACAGAAAGTCATGAAGAAGTCTGAGAAAGCAGAATATTCAACTCAAATTACATATATAACTGTCTGTGAAATTTATACAATCTATGAAACTTTGCATTATGATAGTGATCATGAAATAGGGAGATCTCCTTTGGTTCCAATGACCTTGGAAACTCCTTTTGAACAATTCATTAAGTCTATATAGTTATGCAAAATGAGGAACAGAAATGAGGTTTTTCCTTCTCTAGAAATTAGCAGCTCCCCAGCCCTAAGAAAGTGAAAAGTGCTGCTCCTGATACTGCTTCTGCCTTCTGTGCAATGAGGGAAATGCAGAGAACTTTGAGGAAGAGGGGATTTGATTTCTTTTTTAATGTCTGCCTCCTTCCAGCAAGTCCATCTGTTGCAGCACTATAATTCTGGAAGCAGGATGTGTGTGTGACCAACAGGAGACACTTACTGCAAAAGTGTTTGTTGATTCAGCTCTATAAAGGGTAGGCCAATCACTACAGTACGAATAGAAAAGAATTCCAGCTGAGGAGCTGCATATAGATTAACATACACAGAGACAAAAAAAGAATATATATACGTATATCGACAAGCATAGGGAAAACAAGAAAGAAACAATAGTACAGGAAAGGAATAAACAACGATGAAGACTAAAGTAAAGAAGGAAGTTGGCATTTTTTGAGCAGTTAACCTAATACTTCAGCAGTCTCTGGTTTCACAGATCTTGTTTTCAAGCTTTTCACCTAGACAGAAAAGGCTGGGATTAAACAGATATAGTTTGAGAGACCTTTATAAGAAAACTCCAGTTGCCCTGAACATTCCATGCCTGGAGGCAGTTTCTCCAAAGCTGGCTGCTCTTTGCATAAGAATGGGTGCCAGGTCATGTGGATTAGCACATTCTCAGGAAAGCTACCAGAGATGCAACCAACTACAATCTTACAGTACAACTCCCCTCCTTCATTTGAATGCCAGTAAAATATCAGTGTAAAAATCTTTACAGAAGGATTAATCAACTGGAACGATACAATAGTAAAGCAAGCCCCCCAAATATAATTCATAGATAACAATTGGTTAAGAATCTCTTATAGAACATGCTGATAGCGTTTTATAATTTTGATCATAACACGGTAACAAAGAAAATCCTACCAAAACACTCAATCTTTTCATAATTCCATAGAATAAAGTAGAAATTATTCTGAACATCGTAAGACTCCATAATGAAAAGTGCTTTACCTGTATGGTCTGTTTACAAGTTTGAAGTCTTTGATCAGCCAAATGTAGCTGGGCTGCTAGTTTTTCATTGGCTTCTTTAAGTTCTTTCGAAGAAGATACTGCGGTCTTTTTTTCATTTTGTAGAACAGATATCTGCTGCTGCAATGACTTAATTCTTTCCCGCAACAGAGTAGCAGAGTAGCCTGGTCTCTGGACTATGGTATTTCTCCTGTTTTCTCTGTTCACTAAACATAAAACATGATGCTTTTAAAATGACAGATCATCACGGATAGGATTATGTTTTTATTCTATTTTGGCCATTCAGAACACTGTTCTAGCCTCTACAATATTTTTATAGAACATCATCTGAATACCTTTCAGTAAGAAAATCAGTAAATTAATTGAGTTGACTTATAAATGTTTGGTGTTCTTCCTTCTCTAAGTACCAACACGGCAAACTGAACACATATTTGTATTGTGGCTCAGGTTTCTACCTGGAGTACCACCAGGTAGTACCATCAGAAGTAAAGATTTCAGAGTCTTGTGAACAGATATTTAAGGTCTAAGCCAAATCTACATTATTTTGTCTAGTGTTGTGTTTGTCATAAGGGGCAAACAAGAACAAAAGTACCAAAAAGCCAAACTAGTCAGTAATTTCAACACACAGAATGCAATTAAAATAGAATATACCTTAACAGAGTGAAAAGATGTGGTTTGACAGTCACTTTTTGTATAATGATTTGACTCTAAAACAAAAAGGTAAGTATTTGAAAACTTGTCCACGTAAATTTAAAATTTTGTCAGGCAAATCCTGCAACAGCAAATTAGCTGGATTTGTGCAGAACCATGGCACAGGTGCTGGAAAACCATGCAGAAATGCTTTGCCAATCTTTATGAACTTGCTAAAAATTCGTATTTATTCCTACCTTTGTTTAGAACTGATGGATGAGCTGTTATGACACAGTAGATCTTCTTTTTGGAATGTCGCTTTCCTTCAAACTTATTTTGTGAATGGCCCTAAATAAAAAATGATAGCATGAAGCTTAGCTTTCCTATGAAACATCCAACACAAAACTCTAAAGTTTCCCACTTTGAACTGATGCATCAAAAATTACGTCCAGGAATATGAAAAAATCTATTGAATTACAATGTGAAAAGCAGTTCTACAATAATAGACTGAGAACAAATTTCTGCCTTTCCCATCAAATGCATGAGCTCCAGGTGCATGCAGGAGCAGGGAAACGACATTTCCAAAGAATCTCAACTGCAAAATAGTCAGTCATTAATGTCTGCATTTCTGTTTAAATAAAGCATGAATTTATTTTTAGGAAAAGGATGATGTGCACTCCTTTTTTTTTCAAGATATTACAGTAAAAAGCAGATGAGTGATTATTTTCTAAGGAGGAAGATCAGTTTACACACTGAGTCTTACCTGGAAGATGTATGAATATATATCTTGAATATGCATAACAATCATACATTTGAACATACTTGTAACTTCTGTGTTTGCACTGAGTTTAACAAGAATCATCTGCATGCATTTTAAATTATCTGCCTCCATTTGGAAAATCTGATGTTCCCTGAACCTATCAAATGTTCCATTGGCAGAAGCAGAGACTTAAGAAAAATGCTCCTTGTAATCTGTAAAATGAAAATGGCCACAGCATGCCTGACTCCAGAATGAAATTAGTAGTTTCCTGGCTCTCAAATCCTAGAGTATTTTGAAGAGTTACTGTTTTGGAATTCTCTACCATTCAAATGATTTTTTAAAGCCTTCAGCTCCTAATTTCTATGGTGATAATATATTTCATATTTCTGGAAATAACTAAAATAGTAATGATCGATTTTAACGTTGATTAAAAGCTCTTAATCACTTACATTTTTTCCTCTATCATAAAAACCAATACAGAAACAAGTACTAGTTCTCTATGAGTATGGCCAGAGGACTCTACAAAAACTGAAGGGCATGTCCGGATGACTCATGCTGGTTATCCAATACCATTTTTGTTGAGATGGTGATAACTTATTACAAAGAATGGCATTCTCTAATGATGGCCTTCTCTAATGCTGATGAGCAAAACAACCTCAACTGTATTTAAAATCTCTGTTCTAGGCAACAACTCTAAGCATATAAAACAAACAGTGCCAGTTATTCTGCTGATACCCCACACTGATAATAACTTCATATGGTGGAAAACTTAGGAAGTCCTTGCGCCGATAAATGATCTGATGTGCAACACTAGATGTTGCTCAGGACTTAGCAGGTTGCACTTTAGGAGCTTCTCTGGCCTCCCTTTACAGACCTCTCTTTACATACCACTCCCCAGTTGGAGTGATCCCCTCAGGAGGAATTGGACATTTTTGATAATATTTGTATACTGGTGCTCTTCATAGCACTGCATCAAAGCAGAGGACACCAAGAATCATGAATGCTGAAATTTTTTGCATTGCCATCTTTCATCCTCTTGCCACAAGCCTTATTTTCGCGTGCTTTTTCTGCAACAATATATCTGCTGAAGCATATTTGGCTTCATAAGACAACTTGTGATGCTTCTGGATGCTGCAAGTCCTACGGCCTATATGATAACATAGTGTATCTGCCTTTTCCAGTAAGACCAGAGCTCAAATTCCTACATTGCTTAATGTGAGCAGAGAGGTACTGGCCATACAGGTACCAGCAGCCAAGACAGAGAAGAGTCTCTGAGATGCTCTGACAATTACATCTTCACTGAGGAGTGGAAGGAGATGATAGAACATGATACTACTTTCACATATACCTTTGCACTGGCTCTACAGTCTATTCTACACCCAGAGATGGTTGCAGATCTTTCCTTTGTTCAGCTATTCAGAAGAACACACCCTTTAGATAAGAAACAAATAAACAAAAATATTTTGCAAGACCTGAGAAGTTTTATTTGCTTTTAAACTTTGGAGGATGACTATGAAAATCTAGTGTTTTCAAGCTTTTTATTATATCACATAATTTAGTGCTGTTTGAAAACTAGTTCCAAGTTCTGTTAATTGATGTTTCAGTATTGTTTTGCAAATTGAGAAATATCAATATCTTCTTGTGTTCTAAATTCCCTGCTGCAAAGTGATTTATTAGACAATCACCAGAAGAGGTGCATTAGACACTATTCACGTGTCCAAAAAATGAGTTATCAATTACAAATTGTATGGAGCCTTTCAAGACCAGGGAAACAACGAGCTGGCCCTGTTCTGCGAGAGAACAGCATATAGATACTTCGAGTGAGTCAAGGGGTTTTCTTCTCAGACAATGAATGTAAATAGTGTCACTGCCCTAAAGAAGCTTAACAACACACTTTCCTCTAGACAGAATCTTTCAGTCAGAACTGGAGCCAAAAGCACCTTTCCAAGCTGGGTACAATTCTCTGCTTACACCAAACTGGAAAGTGTTCAGGGTTGATTCATGAGTGAGAATTTTGCTGGAAGGAAGGAGTAGATGTTGCTCATCTCTTGCTATGAGCTAGGTCACCCTGTTCTTTTTGTCTTATTGAGAGGGAGTTTAATGGGGTGGCTGTGGCATTCTTTCCTTGGACTGGAAGACAACAGGACTAGTTTACAGCAGCTTTAAATTTTTTAATTACCTTTGCACTCCTGGTACTCCCTCCAAATACTTTTGCAGGCAAACTGTTCAGGAAATTCTAAATGATGCTGAAACTCTACTCAATGAGTACGTGAAAGCATAAAATTTTCTGGTGACAATGAGCATCAAATTCAGTGATGTGGTAATACTAGTCATCATATATACTATTAAGTATCAATCCTTTGTACAACAGAACAAAACAAGTTACAATATACCTTTTTAGTATATTGCTGACTTTTGCCTTTTAAATGAGCCCTGTTGCAAAGCATCTTATTTTCTTTTGTTTGTTTTTTCTCCTGTTGTTTACTTCTATCTGTCAGCGGATCAATGTTCTCCATGGTTTCCATAATCACTGTTCCCAAACACTCAGAAGTTGGTATTTCAGAGTCACTAAAACAGCACATTTGGGAAAACAAAAGAAAACAAAGTTAAAAGTTAGTGATGACAGTTAAAAATTTCAAACAGTCATTAAGTGACCAGGAAGAAAAGACCACAAACAGCAGAACTATTTTAAGAAAGAAACTAAAAATATAACCCAGGTGATATTCATTTGGCTTATTCAATAGGTATTCACAAATATGATAAAAGGTGAAATCTCAGCCTGCCTTATCAAATATTAATGGAGATACAGTGTACACTGCTTGGACTTCTAAGCTAATACCTACCTCTCAGAGAACCAGGCTTTTGTTACAGTATTTGAAAAAAAAATACTTGATAGTACTTCTATATTCTGTGAATAGCTCAAAAGTATATATCAAGTTTTCTTTTTATTTCATTTCAACCTGTGCTAACAGAACAACAAATACACATTATTTAACCGTCTAACATTTTGTTTCAGTTGAACTTTATTTATGGTGTTGACCAGGACAAACACGGAAATTACACTTCAGCAAAATCTCTATCTAGGTCCTTTTTGGAGATCTCCTAGCTTCTGAAAGCTTGGCAACTAATTCTGAAACATACATTCCACTTTAAAGACCTCCCTAAAACTGCTATCTGATGATAACAACGAATGTGCTCTTAACTTCCAGGAGTTCTCTGCCTTTCTCCCATATTTTTTTTTTCCCCTACTATAGAATTATAGAATCTTTATGGTTGGAAAAGATCTTCAAGATCATCAAGTCCAAATTCAGCGAAGTCTATGAAAACAGGCCTTGGACGCATGTACCAACAATAATTAATTATCATTTTTGCAATCAAAGTAAAGAAGGTGAGAATGTCTCTGAGGAATCAGTTGGCTGAAGATAATTTTGATTTGTTATTTTTTAAACAAAAACATTTTCAAAGGCACAACTGAGTTCAATAACATTGCTGTGATAAAAATCAACAGGTCAGACATGAAGGCTACTTAACTAAAGAAATGTCCTCAAACTGAAGAAGAGAGATCAACAGGAATGAGTTTATACTTTCCAAAACCTGTCCTGGTACTTTGGTATGTCTTACAAGCTTGGAAGGAGCAGAAGGTCCTACAGCAGCACAAAGATATTGCTAACAATGTGCATGTTCCTCTCACCTGAATATTTTCAAGGAATTTTCTTTTATCTAGAAAATGAGGGGCTTGAATCTAGGAACTTAGAACCAGCTATTACTGATAAAGAACAACATCGATAAGGAGTAAACTTTTCACTTCAGTTACTTTTCACTTCATTTTGAAGTAGACATGCAACGACAGTTTATTTGTTCAAATTTATTTTTAAAAAGCAAAGCACCACAAATTAAACAAAAAGCTCACTAACTGAGACAATACTTATCTGTAAAATAGATATGTGTTAAATAAAACAGAAAAGCAAACAAAGTTGATATTACTGAAAGTAACATATAGAAATATAAGCTGTGTAACTCATCCACCTAGCGGTTTACTACTGCCCCCTCAAGCAAGTTGATGCACAGAAGCAGAAGCAAAAATTCTAAACATTTATGAATCTTGCTAGTGCTATCTTCTAAGGGGCTTGTGGCTCATGACTGGGACTCTCTGCAGTAACAATTACTTTTAAAGAACTAATTTTTAACCATCATTCAATTAAAGTTAGTACAATGACTGTGCATAAAACACACATGAAATAATTAGTGTGGATGGTTCTTAATTTAAAGGATGTTAAACAGCTTGTAGACATCTGTTAGCAAGCAGAAATGGGTCATTCAAAATTTATCTAACTAAATTAAGGGGAAAAAATGTTTCTCCTCCCGGGTCGGCATGTCACAAGATAACTAAACCGACTTAGTAGGCTTGCCTGGGAATCCTTAGCTGTCAGTGGTGAATATGCAAAGGGCCAGCAAATTAAATCAACCTGCCAAACTGTCAATTTCAAGCCTCATGACTGCATGAAAATAGCATCACTGGAAGAAATCAAGCATTGCCTTCTTTTGGGTTTCCTGGCACCTATTCAAATACTCATGCAGTTGTGGCTAATTTTGCATGCAAATTTCAGTCAATAAGCTCAGAACAAGACCTCCCAAGATATTTCAAAGGATCTGACAGTATTTTTTTTGAATACCAAATCAACAGTAGTTGAAATTCAATCTCCATTTGCTGGTGTTTTACATATGCACAGTGTCCCCTCTACAGAGCTAAGTTAATGAGAGCCGTACCTGCTTTCACTCATATCCTCCCAGCCGTCCTTACTGAAGTTCTCAAACACATTACTCATAACCTTGATGGACTGTTTGAGAAAAGCTCCATGATGTCCCAAAGAGCTCTTTTTCTTGGCTGCTTTTAATTTAACCTTGCTGCTTGTTATCTTGCAATTACATTGCCCACAGGTTGCCTGTGTTTTGGCTTCATCCAACAAACACTTCAGGTCCTGCACTTGACTCAGCAAATCTTCATTTTCATTTCTCAATCTGCTGGTTTCCGCCACTTGCCTCTTCAGAAAGACAACTTCTCTTTCCTGCTCATCAACCACTACTTGAAGTTCTGCTTTGTCTTTTTTTGTTTCACAAATTCTCTTATGTAGGTTTTCCAGCTCTCTTTCTCTGAGGTCTGCATTTTCTTTTTGCACTTTCAAAGACACTTTCAAATCATTTTTGTCCTTCAGCAACTCTTTATTTACTTCTCTCAGTTTCTTTAATTCCCCCCCAATACTTTTGAATCTTCTTTCTAATTGATGTACCTAACAAAAATAAAATTAGTCTATTTTAGCTTATTAGAAAAAAGAAAAAATAAAAACTATGTTTTAAAATGTATTTATTGCATTAAAATAATTTTACACTAAGTACAAGGACAAAAGTGATCTAAAGACGTTAATTTAAAAATAATTCTAACACACTGCAGATGAATACATTTTAACTGCAATAGTACAGCTGTTGAACAAAAGGCAGATGGTGAAAGAAGTTAAAATTCCAGGCAAAGTGACACATAAGTTTAAGTATGCTAATGAACCTTCCTGATGTATCTTGAGCTTATCATTGATATGGTTACATATACTAAATCAATTTAAAAAAACATTTTCAGAAGAAAAGCTATTTTAAAATATAGACTATTTTGCCCTAGCCATACAAAACTACAAGTTCTTTCACATTTTAAATATACAAATTAAACCTTAATTCCATGTTAAAAAAAAAAAAAAAAAAAAAAGAGGGCATAATGAGAGACACGAGAAGCTCAGCAACTAAGGAACACCACATTTTTGCATTTTTAGTAATCACAGAAAGAGCAAATTTAACCCAGCTCAGCAAAACCTCAATGTGATCTTATGCACGAGTCCAAATTAAATTACTTATCTTGTCTTAAAAGACCAATCCTACGCCTTCACAAGAATGCAACAAACAAACTGAGGCCCCAAAACTTTGACATTAAAAACAGTATTTTTCAAAAAAAATGATTTTTTTTTTTTTTGGCCGTTGCATATCAGTTGTTTAAAACTTATGGGATGATTTACAAAGTGTGTACTATGAGCTTCTGATAAAAGATTCAGATTCAGACTATGATTCAGATAAAAGAGAGGTCTTTAAAGCAAGAACAACTAGGGCAATAGATGCTCAAACTTCTTCATATATATTTGTCAAGGAGATGGATGACAAATCTTTAATATGCATGTTTTTCTAATACTGTCTTCTTTGTGGTAAATTCACAGCCCTTACATTAAAGAGAAGTTGTTTTATGGTTACATAGTCTTAGTGGGTAAAAAAAGAAGGGATTTTCCCAAATACTTCCATGAAACAACGATTTATTATTAGAGTAATAGTTTGCACTTTCCTCCCCATTGATAGAGAGTACCTTTCTTTAACAATCTTTATAAGCAGAGATTCTGTTCCTGTTTCTTAGTTCCTTAAAGCAACCTTCTGGCTTTGCTAGTACTTAAAGACATTTATGACAGTTGCAAGGAAACAAACAATGAATAGCTTCTACACTTATCCCTAAGGTACCATCATAACTCTGTAGATCCACAGAGACAGAAATTATATAGTACCTGGCAAACAAAATTATGGTTCTGAAATATAGATGATAACCAAGTGTAAACTGTGTGACATTTCAGATGGTAGCATTCAAATTATTTCAATTACTCACTCTACCTTAAGATAAATGAATGTGAGCATTTCCTATTCTGCGTGTTATTATTTTAACATGATGTTTGTCATTCAGTAATAACGAGATGACAGTCTTCATTGCCTGACCATATGGCAAGTGTTAGAAGTATATGCACTCACATCATCTGCTGTAAATTACCGTACTTTCTACAAGTTAATTCACAAATACAAAATAAACAGACATACCCAAACTGACATTCAAAGTTATAGATTTGTGTTCATTCAGTTTAAGCCGGCTTTTAAGGATTTATAAGTAATTAACACAAACACTGTTTAGCAAAATGACAAACAAAACATGTAACACTGTTTGAAAGAAGTCTTCTCATTGTAGCAAACAAACATATGGTAAAATACGAGTGAGCCCTCTTAAGTGAACACCTGTTAAAATACTAAACTACTTCAGAGTAATACATGCCTCTGTAAGAACAGCAACTAGTTAAGAACACTTTGTAGCCGTAGAAAATAAAACATATAGAATTCTGAAAAGATTCAATACATATAATATTTGCTAAGAATACATACTGTACTATTTTTAAAAATGACAAACGCACATATGCAAAAATGTTTGAACGTACACTGTTGTTCTAAAATGTAAATATAGTAGATAAACTTATCACTCATGCATCAATATTATCCTGTAGAAAATATCCACGGAGATTAACTCCTGACAACATAAAGTTAAATGTTCAGCAAAAGAAATGAATATTTCTGAACTTAAAAGTGGTAAATGCTACCCATATGCTGTTCTTAATTTAGATAATTTGTTAGTTTCTGATGTTTTATCTGTTAACATATTATTAATTTACTCTGACATTAACCATGTTTGTCCCACGACACATCCACAGCTACTGCACCATAATTGATTTTTGACACAATTTTGAAAATCCACATTTTGGAATTATGAAAGGAAAATCATGGCTTAGATTCATGAGTAGTGACTTGTATAACTGATTCTTGTTAAAATTTAGATTAACATGCTGGAGTTGATACCTCACCTTCTGTAATGTCTGATCCGAAATCTCTTTTGCATTCTTCTTTGGAGTACTGTTCTTGATCCCCTCATCTTCACCAATTTTAAAAAGTTGATCTATCAGAAAATAACGCACTTTCATCAGAAAATAAATAGCATTTGATAACAGCTACTATTTCAATAAAACAACACTTAGACAACTTATGGAAATGCATTCTTTCTCAACTATTTAGACTGTGGTCTATTTTCTTGCCAAGCCTTTTGGTCAGTTCTAAAGAGTGACCTCTTTTCAAAGTCTTCTGTCACATAATTATGAATCTTTGTAGCATCACAGTATTTTTTTTTTCAGAGTACAAGCTTTTCAAAGGCACAATAGATCTGCAGGTTAAAGACGCTGTACTTTCATTCCCATTTTTATTCTTTTATAGACTATTCCCTCTACGCCTTAAAAGCAGGATTCACTGCCTTTTTATCTACACAGTCACTACCAGTTTTGTTCTCTAGGTCTTGTCCCCTGCTAGGAGGATCAGAGTGATTGGTGAACAAAGCAAACAGTAACAGAATTAGGATGGTTGAAAACTTTAAATCCCCTTTTTTGTTAAGTGAAAGATCACGTACTTCACCAGATAAATCACACAAATCATTCCATTCAAGTGTTGTGAATTCATAACAATTAGAAATTGAAACAATTAATGAGTGTGAACATGACTCTATGCACTATCACACACTTTAGGCACTAAAAATCTCATAGAGAAAATCAGCTAAAAATTTGTTTTATTCATAGCAAAGGATGCTACCAAACGCATAGCAGTAATAGCAGTAATCAAGTAAATCAAAAGCAAAAAATATTGTACTCAGATTTAAACTGAAAGTCTGGCAGTCTCAGACTGTGCACTAAGAGAAAAGAGCAATTGCAAACCTCAGAACATCTTTTTATTAAATTTGATACGCTGTGTTCAAGAACAAAAACATACAACAGTGTAGAAACGTCAAATATTCACTTTTCTTCTCCTCTTCAGCTCCCCCCAATTAACTAAAAGAATTAATCTTAAGGGATAAACATCTGTGTTACAAGATGAAGCTCTGTTTTAGAAGTATTATTTCAAACTATGAGATGACACTGCAGGTCACTTAAAACTTTTGATTTTTAAACAAAGCAAGTGTAGAAGAAAACAGTGTTACTCTCTGTAGATTCACAATCCTCTTGATATAAACAGTGACTAACAAGTTTGTTAGAGTGAATTAGACTTTTCTTTTGTCTTTGGAACATGTCATGGCCAATTAATACTTCTGTATTCATGAAATAAATGGAACACTATTCTAAAGATAATAAAAGCTGAAAAAGGTAAAACTATGCATCTGGGGAATATGTACCTTTACCTTGATATTAATATGTTAGTTCCCATGTTATTTGAGAGTACAGTCCCCCAGCACAGTGGTACTGCATACATTTACAACATTCTTTAAGTAACACACAAAGATAATATGAACATGCTTTTCATCTTTTTCTAAATATTCACTCATTTGAATGCCTGTTGTAGGTTTTATATCAGCATTTACAGTACACTACTGAAACAAAAAATTATTTCCCATAGTTAAAGAAACTGATCAAAGCACACAAGGTGTTACATTTATTATGTGGATATATTAAAATACAATTTACAACTGTATCTATAAATAAACATATCGTAACCACAGAATAAATAATACTACTGCAAAATAGGAACTAAGGAAGATCTGTACATCTTCAATGCTATTATAGAAATCAGAAGTAACATAAAGAAAAGACATAGGCCATTATATATAAGCCTTCCTAAAAAATACAAAATAAATGGCCTATTCAACCCCCTCTCCTGTCCCCAACTGTTATGTAATTGTTCACAAGAATTGGTCAGGGAGGCAATGAAACAGCACTGCCTACAACTGTGGGTCTGCCTATGACAGCAGAAGGATTCATCTTATCAGTCTATTCAGCAAGACATATGCTCTATCCATCATACACCTACATAACAAATACCAAGTTCTCCCTCAAGTCACAGACCCACAAGTCATTAAATCCCCAATCTGCAGTCGGTAAACTATGACAGTCTTATGTAACGATAGCCCTGCCTGTGATGTGTGTGCTCCTTCCCCACCCCGGCCTGACTTTTCACACGTAGCCCTATTCAGGTGTCAACCACTGCATTATCTGATCCTGGTGGTTGCCTCCTTGATTTCTTCCCCCACTCAGACATAAACCATCGATAACAGTCCTGATGGCTACATCCTAACAGGAAGATGAGGGTAGCTGTGCATACACAAGTCAAAAGTAGTCTGAAATGAAAGAATGACTGTAAGTCAATCACCTTATCCCATAAATATGGGGACAACAGGCTGCATGCCAGGATCTCCCGTTGAGCAGGGATGCCTCTCAAGGACGCTCCTCAGGGTTAAGAGATCCTTCCCAGATCCTAACAGATTCATGGTAAGTGACTATAGCGCATTCTCTTTCTTTCGAACTGGCGAACTTTGCTGACACAACTGTGCACAAATTTCCTTAGTCATAAACCATTGACCAGGTCTGAAACTAGGATTGGATCCAGCCGCACCCAGGCTCCTCTCAGAAGGAGTTTGGAAAGCAAAGGGATCCAATCTGAACCCCATGACTCAATAGGAGGGTGTCCTTGATATTTCTGTGTATTTCTTGTACCCTATGCAGTAAATAATAAGTGACCTTGCCATAGAATCTCATGAAACCATCCTTATCAATAAAACCTATTCCTATTTCTTTCACATGAGTGAAGTGCACTGTGTCACTCACCGCCACCCACTCCGTGATACTGTCCCACTGAGAAATCATTAACTGCCAGCTTTAGAACACAGCACTTAATTTCTAATGAATAGTCACCAAATCTGATTATGAGGTAGTTTGACATGGCTGCCAAAACAGTATTTGAACTGTGATGCTGTAGTTTACTATCAGGATTTGCAGAAATCTTTCTTCGGCAAAGAAACAAAATAAATAAAACATGAACAGATATATCAGCCAGTCATATCATAACTACTGTATATAAACGGTTAACAGGATGACATGTCAGTCTCCAGAATATAGCAGGTAAAGTTTCTCTTTACGAAGGGGAGGTGGCACCGAAGGCTTCCAAGTACCAGCTCCAGGTTCCCAAAGATGAGCTAGACCCGAAGCAGACAAAATGTTGTAACAACCAGAAGAAAGGAAGGCTGCTCTTATCCACACACTGGGAATACAGCAGATCTGAAAGGATTCTAACCACTAAAGAGGTCCCGGAACAATCTTCTATAGGAAGCAGAGGAACAAATAATTTGCTTTAGTAAGAGATGCTCGCTATTTTTCTGAATGTAACTACATGGACCAAATTTTTCATTTCTGGAGGAAAATATCTGAGTGTCTGTCAGCTGTCTTATCTTCAACAGGGAGTGACTAGTGATGCTAACTTTTGGATTGAAAGAATATTGAAGAATAATCTTCCCGGCCAACAGAAACCCATCTCAGACAACCGAGTTGACACAGACATAAGCTGAGAATGGCAGAAGTAAAGTTTGCTTTTCTTGTGTCCAGTGCTGTTTTTAAATCCCACTAGCCTACTAGTGAAGAAGACCTGCAAAGCCCAAACCTACCAAAAAGAAACTTCTTGGAAGCAAAACAGTTATTTTCCGCTTTGTTCTAAGAGGTGAAGGCTGCACAATTTCTACAAGAGTTCTGATAGATGCTAAAAAATACTCTTTATGAGATGCTCAGGCCCAGAACTCCACCTGACACAGCCCGTACAGTCTCGCCTGCCTCATACAAATAGCCATTTCCTCAACAGATTGCTACAGGCAATTTGGTTCAGGAGTTTCAGGTTTTCACAAAACATAACAATCATTTGTATCTTTGAAAATCTCTTCAGTGATTTTCTTTGACAATTCAACTGGATCTCAGCAAATGTCTCTGGTCTTCCTGATGCAGAAAATTGCCCAGTCACACTTTCCATTTTAACTTCGGATTTGATTTGAGGGTGACCATAAATTATGTGGTCTCCTTCAAAGCAGTTATTTGTGGCTTTTGACCCCTTCCAATGTGGCTGAATAAAATAAATAATAGCTATTCATTGCTTCCTCCTGACAAGCATGATCGATATCTAATGGCGCAGTAGAATAGTGCCTATCACTTTTAATGCACAGAATTTCAGCCCTTTTCAAGAAATTACCCCTCAATGCTAGAACGCCTGATGAAAACAAGTACCTAATTCAGGCAAAAATGATTACCAACATCATTGATATATGGAGAAATTATCATGGAATAAGTTTAATATTGCCTATAGCTTGATAGAAATACAGCTGCTTGAGTACTTTTTTATATTTTTTCTTAATTGCTTGTCTATTCATTAGTTTATATACTAAAGGGCAAGAAGGATTTTCCCTCTTTGGCACAACTTACAGAAGCAAAGGTGTTTCTTAGAGCTTTCAGGATATGAACCTAAAAGGTTTTCCTGTCATTTACAGGCAGATGCAGTAACAGAACTAGCTTGAGTTTCCAATGTTCGCATCTCTCGGATGCTGAAATTCATTTAAAAGGTAGAAAAAAAAATCTATGATTCTACAACTGAGCCCTCATTCAGGTTATAAGAAGAATGTGTACACCCTGACACACTGAGTAGTGAGGCCATCATAGCAAACTTTAATCAGTTGGAGTTAATTCTGGCAACTAAAAGCTAAAAGCAAGAGTGTGATGAAGAATCTGAATAATCAGACTTCAGACCCAGTGTGTTTAACTGCCTTTTACTTGGTGCTTGATAAACAGTCACAAGCTTTTAAATGACCCATTCAATAAGCAGTGCAGGCATTCATTTTCTTATGAGCATGAGCAAGGACTGCTTGCATATGCTTATATATATGCTCACTGATACACAAAATATTCTACAATCTCTTATCATCTCTGCAAGGTATTCCTTTACAAAACATGAAACTCACCTGATGAACGCATCTGCATCTATGGAACTGCAGTATCCCAGTGTTTCCAAAAGGAAGAGCAGGGAATTAGTTTTTCACACCATGCATGATGGAATATTTTCGTTAACCTCAACTGATCAAAGTTTGCAATCAATTGTAAGCCTCATGGGTTAGGCAAATGTGTTGCTTAATACACATCTTGAGATTTGGACTGGTAATGTACCCAAAAAATTTCTGTGACCACAAGCGCTGGAAAAGATAAATAAAATTTGCCTAACCCACTTCACTAGTATTTTAATACTTCTTCTCAATCATAATAAGGCAGTAAGAAACCACCATACCAGCAACCAAACCAAACCAAACCCATACATTTTAAAAGAGGGCATTTTTTAAACTGAAAAGTGATTGAAGAAGTAAGGAATCACCTCAACAGTATGAGGATCACCTCATCCTCATAGACGAAACATAGATTCTTTGTGGTTGGAAAAGACCTTCAAGAGCAGCAAGTCCAAACATAAACCCTTTCATACCATACCTGCTAAACAATGTCCCTAAGTGCCTCATCTGCACGTTTACTGAACACTGCCAGGGATGGTGACTCCAGCACTTCCCTGGGCAGCCTGTTTCATCACTTCACCACTCCTCCCCTGCAGAAATTCTTCCTAATGTCTAACCTGAACCTCCCCTGGCGCAACTTGTGGCCATTTTCTCTTGTCCTATGGGCAGTTATTTTGAAGAAGACATCGACCCCCATCTCACTACAACCTCCTTTCAGGTAGTTCTAGAGAGCAATAAGGTCTCCCCTGAGCCTCCTCTTCTCCACACTAAATAAACCCCAGCTCCCTCAGCTGCTCCTTGTAAAGTCTGTGCTCCAGCTCCTTCACCATCTTTGTTGCCCTCCTTTGGACGCGTTCCAGCACCTCAAAGTCTGCCTTAATTCCATTAATTCCACTATATTGATTTACATTTAGTTCCACATACTTTTTGAGATTAGCATTAAAAACAGAAGTCTGGATCAGCATGCGGCTTTTGTATTGCTACACTTCAGTACTGCAAGAACCATTTCTCTATAGAAAGATTCATAAACATATAAACATTTTTTTTTTACATATATATGGCTGAATATTTTCAACACTTTAAAAAAAACTGTTTTTACACATATCATACAGTATACTGCAAATAAATAATTCATATGTAAATAACAGTATATTTTATAGTTAATGTATATATAAAAATTATAATTGATTTTTTAGGCATGTGGAAAACTTGTTTACATATTAACTATGTTTGTTGCAAACATAGCTGAAGTCCTGAATTGTAAACTCACCCATAGAGTGCTGTACTTTCATCTGATCCAATTCTTCTTCAAGATTTAGTCTGTGAAACATAAAATAAGTAAAAGTAAGAATGAAAGAACAATTACACTTTAACCATTAAGAAGTAAAACCACTGAAATGTAATTAAAGCAAAAAATATCAAAACATTACTGAGGAAGAAAATGTCAATACTCAGGAGTTAGTTTTCTAAGGAGTCAGCACTTAGCGTATTTCATCAAATCTTCTGCACAACAACTGATTAAAATTAAAAAGAATAATAATTTATAGAATTCAGATACTAGAGTTAAAGAATGCTACTTGAATATGGTCCAATTATACCGCTGTTTTCTCATAAAATCTTTACATGCAAATAATCTTTAATTATATCACAGCATGTTGTTTAAGCAAGAAGATCCCCAAATATTTTAGCCTAGAATCCTGCAACACAGAATAGGCATATATGCAGATTTTGTTAAAAATAAAGTCTAGTAGCCAATACTCATGTCCTTTATTCTAGCTATGTTCTAAAGGCTGGATTACTAATCTCCCCATAGCCTCTTCTATAGAAATCCAAACAGTAGCATTTAACTGCAGTGCAGGAAATTTAGTTTTACAAAATCCCTCTGAGGCACTTAGAAACCTAGGTCAAAATACCTGCTAAGGTGTTTTCCTTTAAGGAAAGGAGTTAATTTGAGATACAACGACCTTTTCAGTATACTCTGTATTTCACAGCACAATGTATGTTTGATGTGTGTCTCCGCTCTAACTCTAAACACTGCAATTTATATTCTACAGTTTCACATAAAGTAAACAGAAAGTGAAACATACGTGAAAAGTTCAAGTAACTGGCTCTGCATGACATAGGATACTAGCTATTTAAAGCATTAATTAGCTGCTGCATTCACATATTGACTTTCTTTGCTCTTCTTTCAGTTTGCAGGCCTCAGCCACCTGCACCTTCTGGAATGCAGATGACAACGGCCTTTTCTCTACGTTGTCCAAATCGCTCCTCATAGCAGGTTCACTCTGCACTGAAGGGCAAAATATTCCTTCAGAAAGACATTCTCCATTGATTCTGTGTTATTACAGTCTGCATTCAACAAAATATCAGTGCAAGAGAGTGAATTAAGATTGTTTTATAATGCTTAGTTCTTGAACGCCTATCTTTTGAAAATCTAACTTCTCAGCTTTAAGAACATTCTTTGAATGAATGTATATTTACATAAATATTTATATACATATATATACTTATAAGCTGCCTCCTTACACAGTAGCTATGTCACCATAAGACAAAATTGTACAAGACTTCTAGAAAAAGTTAACATGCACATACAGGAATTTTTTAAAATGGTGAAAGATACATGTTATTAGAGAAATAATACGAAATAAGCACAGGAGTAATGTTTTATAATCTGATCATCTGAATTACTTCCAAAGAAATTCATCTGGCTGTGAAACAGTCTCCAACAATGTAATGTTTCAAGTTAGCTTAAACAAGAAAGTGTAAGGTGTAATATAGGTGCAAACCACACAATTAATAAATGTTTTGGACGAATGTTAGAATAGCCTCACTGAGTGAGACCAATGCTGGGTTCATCCACCACCAATGTTCTATCTCCAGCAGGGGAGGAGATGACACTCTGGGACAGCACATAGCACAAGAGGGACGTGGAACTTACAGAGCAGGTCCAGCGTAGAGCAACAAAGATGATTATGGGACTAGAGCACCTATCGTATGAGAAAAGACTAAGCAAGCTGGGCCTGTTTAGCCTGGAGAAGATTGAGAGGGGATCTTATCAATATGTACAAAAACCCGAGGGGAGAGTGTAAAGAGGATGGGGCCAAACTGTTCTCGGTAGTGGCCAGTGGCCAGTGACAGGACAAGGAACAATAGGTACATATTGAAACACAGGCAGTTCCACCTCCATGTGAGGAAGAACTTCCTTACTGAGGATGACGGTGCCAGAGCCCTGGCACAGGCTGCCCAGAGAGGCTGTGCAGGCTCCTTCCCTGGAGATCTTCCCAACCCGCCTGGCTGCCACCCCTGTGCCACAAACTCTGGGTGTCTCTGCTGGAGCAGAGGGGTTGGACTAGATGAGCTCTAGAGGTGCCTTCCAACCTCAACCATCCTGTGATTCTGTGACTAACTGCTTCTGCAGTCAGTTCCCCCTTTACTCCTTCAGGAAGTGGGAGAGGAGGGCTCAGCCTGGCACCGGACTTCTCTGCTTGCTCCTTTTCCACAGCCGCTTACAGACTTCCTGAATCCATCTGATCCATGTGATCATTTTGCACTCACAATTTTTGCTTCCTTGACCTGCTGTGGAGACAAATTCTTGAAGTTCACTGCCTGCCACATGAAGCTGTGCATTGCTCTGTCTGTTTCATCCTGATCTCCATCCACTATCACCAAGCTACTACTTTTACTGTTCATATAATGGGATCCACTGAACAACAGCCTCACACGTAGCAATACCTGCTGCCTACATGATTTCACAAACCTCCATTGGCACTGCCTTCCTCAGGCCTCTCCTCTCCAAACTGAGGAATCCACCCAAACTTTAAATCTCTGCTCGTGAGGCAGCTGCCCCTCCATTCTTTCAGCTGCTCTACTCTCATGCTCCCTAACTTCACTGCTTTCTTCCTGAGATGTAGAGAGCAGAGCTACTTATAGCACTCAAGACACGGCACAATAATATATGTTGTGGCCACAAATAAGTACCTTCTCTCTTGTCCCAGTAAGGCCCAACACTTTCCTGACTTTTTAGCTGTCCCCCATATATTGAGCTGGTGATTTCAGAGACCATGTGATCTCATTTGTGAGCCATAAGTGTTTGATATAAGTAGCTCCTGTTTAGCACGGCCTTGCACTGAAGCTTGCTTACCAGATGTGTGAGGTCCTTCCACCGTTCCTTGCCATGAGAGCAGCATTTCATTGACCAAAAAGAGCTTAGTATTATCTGCAAAACTGGAGGTTTCACAGTTCCCTCTGCTCTCTAGGTCACTGGAGAACACACTGAATAAAGCAGGTCCTTGCCCCAACCAGTGAGGACCCATGCTCTTGACTTTTTTCCATGCTCAGTGTGGCACCTAAGCACTACCTTTTTTTTACCCTCTCTGATTAAACTAGCTCTCTGGTTCTAAAAGGACCTGTCCTCCAGTCCTACAATAACTGGCTTTCTTTAATAACCTTTCATGTGGAACCTTGTCAGAGACTATTTGAAAATCCTGATCTAATTTTATCCACATGCTTGTTGCCCCTTCTGGAATTCCTGCAGGTTAATGAAGTAGGACTTCCCTTTACAGAAGACACATTGATACTTTCTCAACAAGACTGTGTTCAGACATATATATGTTGAGTACATACATATATACTCAACAGCAGTCTCTTCCACTACTACCCCCTGCATTTCCTTAAAAATAAAGACAGACTACTGTATGGCATGGAAGTTAGACTCAGAGGTCTACAGTTTCCTCTGGAGATATTTCTGTGGATGGGGGAAGTTACAGGGACAATCTGGCAGTCCAGTGGCATGGTGGCCATATATGGTAGGTTATAGTTCTCTAATTTCACATTTGAATTCCTTTGAAATTCCTAGATGAATCACATCAAGTTATTAACATATAATTCATCTATTTGGCCTCATAATTCCTGTGCACTTGCTGCAAATAGACCTAACACCTCTGACCTACCTGCTGAAAAGAACATATCAGATGCTGACATCATCCTAGCATCTTCAGCAGGTAAGTCTGACTCACAAAGCTACTTTCATATTGACTTGTAATCCCAATGTACTTTTTTTACATTGTCGTCATCATGCAAACTTAAAAAATTCCTACCCACTTTCTTTTCACTTTTTTTTAAGCAAAGTTTTACAATTACAGTTTATGCATCTTTTGAAAGGCAGTCTTTAATGTGTCTTCTGTAAAGTGACACCCTGCTATATTTTGTCCTGACATATTTTTCAGGCTGTACATGAGTACATAACACCTTTCATGACTAGAGGCAGTCCTAAATTTGCAGCTTGTCTAATGTAGCTTCAGAATTCTTGATCACCATCAATATCTTCATGAAAAGATCAGTAATTCGATCCTGCTCCTACTTATTCACAATTAAAATATAGTACTTTTACCTCAAAACATTATTCAGTAGTCTCTTTCTCTGTAATATTTGTGTGATATTATATGTACTATATCTTCACCTTCCCTCCCACTCCAAAAATTACTTCAAATAGATCTCAAGATAAATATCTATGTTGGTTTTGCCCCTAAAGAGAGATTACCTTTAACACGCCATGCTCGATCAATCATACTTTTAAAAGAACCATTCTACCTTGACACACACAATTCTACCTTGACACGTACTATGTAGTACGTAAGGGAACCGTAACCCAATCACATGGATTCTAGCAACAAGAAATACCTCCTTCACTTACTGAGAGTGATTGCTTCTGCAATACTGCTCAAGGAATCTAAAATAAACTCTGTGGGTGGCAACGTAGAAAAATACTGGAACTAGAGAGTCAGAATAGCAGCCTCAAAGTTCAAATACTGTAAGAGGCAGTAATACTACTTTAGAAGGCACAGCTAATACTTGCTGTAATTATCTTGAGCACATACTCACTGGGTTTATTACATAGTTCTTTTTTGCATGGTTTATTTTCAATTAACACGTCAACAGCTGAAATAACAAACTTTAGGGTTTGATATTAAGTGAAAAGGCAATATTTTGTGCAGTGAAAATCTTGTGTTTGATTTAACAAGTGCTGAGCAAAGGGCATTCTGTTTATGGCATCTGAAGGGATCCAAGACAAACTGAAGCTGTGAGGGAATCTTTGAGAATATTTTTACAGTATGAAGGTAGTTCCTCTGGAAAGTTTTTCTAGCAATAGACGACTGTAAGCTTGAGGCATAGAAACTGAAAGAAGTCTTTGAAGATTAGTACATGCCTTCTCCATGCTTTGCCAGTGAAATTGCTGGGAGTTGAAGGGAGTTGAAGGTTTCTCTAGAATGAGTGATTTTGAAGATGATGTATGTTATCAATATGCATTAATAAAATGCAAGAATTACAATGCACTACACTAATTTTATTATCATTGTGCTTATAACATTTTTGCTTCACAAATTTCATGTTTCATAATTCTGTGCAACCTCTTCCCCCACAAAAATATTCCTTTGACAAACATAATATTTTATAGTTCTTTTTTCAAATGAATTATTTTTTTTTGCTTGAGCAAAGAGTACAGATATACAGCATATGAAGTTTTAGTTAACATTTCTAAAGAAAAACTTTTTTTCTTCTATTTTTTGCTTTTTCTAAGTAAAATAGTTAATTTTAAGGTTGTTTTTAGGTTTTTGTGTTGTTTTCTCAGAAACTATGTAGTCCTCCAGCCGAACTTGATGAATCAGGAAAAAGAAAAGTGAGAATAGAAGAACCTTATTTGGAATACTGGACAATGATAGTGACAACAAAAGACAACAAAAGATAATAAAAGTGAAAATTCTAAATTGAATGCATATAGCAATGTAGAGCTCTAAAGAAAGGCTGCTGTCATCAAAACAAACAAACAAAAATTAGAAAAAAAGGCTTTTCTCTATATATATTTAAAGGAAAATGAATCATTGAATCATAATTCAAGGAGTGATGGGATTTGAATAAAATAGAAATATGGTGAAAATGGTGGGAAAAAAAAAAAAGAGAGAATCAAACTTAGCTGTGAGTTTAAATTGGTAACTATCTGTTCACAATGAATCCTTCCCTCTGCACTTTTTTTAATGAAATCAGAGGCTGCTACTACATCTTAAAGTCTCTGTCACAATTATGCTATGCACGCTACTATCTATCTAATTCAGCTTTTACAAGAGAGGCACCTATGATATAATTTTAAACAATACAGATTGGACTGGAAACAAACACTGCACCATAACTACCAAACTCTGTGAATGAAGAATACTAACAGTTCACACAATATTCTATACTGATTGTGGAACAGCTAAACCCTAGCAGAGAATTCAAAGTCCAGAATGTTGTAGATAAGCTTCTTAGAATTGTAGCACTGAGACTTTGATTGAAAAATCTTAAAATATAAATGAACATTAACTGTAATTTCAGTATGTTTTAAAAGCAATAAAAAAAGGTTCAGAATAGTCTTTCAAAATTTGCATAAAACATCCTCTGTCTGTATAGATGAATAACCTTAGGCAAAAGATATTCATTACTAGGAATACCTATTAGCAATCTAGATGAAAAGAAAGTAAGTAATCACTCAGTTAAACTTGATTAAGTTTCATTAAATTCAAAGTCTTAACTTGTATCTGCAATGGCATTACTAACACAGTGATGCACTTTAAAAAGCTTGCAGCATTGAAACTGATTACTGCTCCGTCCATATCTAGATGCAGTCCTTACAATGGTGTATCTCTATCAATGTGTTTTTTTCCCTGAAAAGGTACAAAAACCTTTCCAAAACAAATCTATTTTTTTATTTTCTGATTTGTTGAGAAAATATTTTCAGTCCTGGTTATTAAATAGTATGGGTTTCTAGAGTCTGTATAAGACTGTATACCTGAAAAATGTACCCTAAAATCTACAAATGGTGTACATGTTTTTCTTCTTCTAAATTTAAGAACAAAAGCATGTAATTCTATATCTATTACATGAGCTAAAATTCCTATTAAAAATATGCATTCTGCTCCCCTGCATATTTTCCTGCTCAGGATG
>VZSV01000041.1:3767191-3795005 GCA_013398735.1 Nothocercus julius
ATAAAATAAAATAAAATAAAATAAAATAAAATAAAATAAAATAAAATAAAATAAAATAAAATAAAATAAAATAAAATAAAATAAAATAAAATAGAGAGAGAGCTTCTGACAATGTAGCCTATCCCAAAATACTTCTTTAGATTTTTTCTATTATTTCTCTGTCAACAAGGAGCATTCCAGGTCAGCAGTATTTTCAGAAGTTCTAGATTACATGAGAAGGGAACTGTTTCCTAGCCAAGAAGTAGCTAATGAATACTTGAATTAGCTGGAATCACCACCCTAAATTAGAAAGGACTGACTGTGGCTTCCTAAAGGCTTACATTACTAGGCTTCTAATGTCACAAACAAGCATCAGAATCATGTCATTTTGCTTTGTAAGCCAATATAGATTTATTTCTAACATTGTGAGAATAGCTTCAACATCTTCAGTTTCCTATCAATTACTTGATGGAAGTTTACCTTGTAACATATACACAAACGTCACCGGGAGGAATAGGGAAGCATAAAGCATTCTTTTTATGTATTAATTGTTCATTCCTATCTTCCAGCTATTATTACCACTGTCTTGGTTTGCAATATTGAAACAAGGCAGGGTGAAAAATCCAGACAGAGCAAATCTATCCACTTAACTGTCGAAATTTTTAAGAGTACTGACTTTTATGTATACCAACTATTTCCAACAACAATTTCGTTTTATGGCAGTATAATTCTTTTGTTTACTTCTCCTTTTATTTGGATATTTCTCTAACACTAAAGTATTCATGCTTTCAGACAAACAAACAAAAAAAAACTCTGCTACAGATTCAGTTTTGCCAAAGGAATTACTTCTGATTTCTTTGAGATTATAGTTAAGCATCAGCAAGAAATCCTCTGTAACAGTTGCTTACCTATCAAGTTAGGATAATATGCGAAATGCTCATACCATCTGCATATAAGCAGGACCTCTGCAAAACACACTTTCCTGCTAGAACAAAATTTCCTAATACTCATCATTTTTAAATGTCAGCATTTCTAAAGATACCATCAGGAGCCTCCACACAGCTCCAAATCTAAGGTCCATACACACATGCGCGCTTGGCTCTGAATGCATTAAGGAAACGGCAATTTAGAAAGAAAGCCTGAACTGTAAACCTTCTCCCTCTACTAATCAGCATAGAGGGCTCCTTTCTGGAGGATCTGCTGACCCTAGATCACTGGACTGGCACAGGACAGTGGTCAGTTTGCTAGCATATTGCCACTTCAGCAATAAATGTACACCCCATAAGTGAGCCATGCTTCAGCAGCATTCACAAGCAGGACAACGGGAGACTCCTGTACTCCTTTGCTTGTAGATAAAAGAAATTAAGACAGCAGGCTCGTGGTTGTGTAAAATAAACATCCAAACAAAGAGTAAGGCTTTCTTTCATTTGGTCCAGGGAATTTTATCTCCGAGCAGAGAATAAGAGCAGAGAATAAACCGAGCAGAGAATCCCTTCTCTAGCAGAGCTGCATACATATGAAGAAATAGCCCACGGAGGAAATGTACTCCGTGTCAAGGATTACAGGTCATAAGATTGCTGCACAGTGACTCTTTTGAGAAATAAGCAGACCAGTCACAATCTCCTAACGGATGAGCATGTGCTGTGAATGGATACCAGGGATCTAGAATAGGATCTGCTGCAGTCAGGGAGGACCTTTTTTCTGTGTCCAAGAGGCACCTATTGCCCTTTCAACTGTTCTCCCTCAGAGCCATGAAAGATTGCTAAAGAAGAGCCAAATGAAGAAGCAAATGAAGAAACAAATGAAAAAAATACTGCTAAGTAAGTTTTCCAGATTTTCTTTTCAGGGTCCTCAAAAGAAGTCAGCAGTTTTCCTAAGAAAGTAACTAAAATAATCATGCTTTCAAGACATTGACTCAAAGTAATGACAGGGAAAATTTTCTTAAGTCAAATATTCTAAGCTTAAATCAAATATCCTAATAATCCTAAGAAAAAGGGGACAAAGAGAGAAATAATACTTTCCTCACAAGCAAGAGAAGAGTTTGAGGAAAGAGAGAGGAGATCAACAGAAGAGGCTCTTGGTACAGAGAACTGACTCATGCTCTCTGTCCATGAGTCTCTAAAAGGGTAAAAATAAAACTCAGACTAGAATGCATATTCACATTAAACATATTTTGTAAAAAGTCTATAGATAAAATATGGGAAGTGGTTGTCATAAATTAATATGAAGAGTCTGAAACATCATTATGCAAATATTCATTTTAACCCTCTTCTGTGAGAAACGAGCTGAACACAAACTTTATCTGACTTTTGCATGTGAAATACTAGTCACATTGAAATTCTTTGCTTTTTTTTTTCCTTCTCCTGTAGCTCTATGCTCCAAGAACATTTGTCTGCAGTAAAGGCAAAATATGCTCTTTTCATAGGTCCATATATTTATGTGTCAACTGACAGCCTTGGGAGGTGAGAGTAAACCTTGGAGCAGGTGTTTGGTCTAGATTGTATGAGAGAGCAAAAATCATTACATATGTCTGGGGATAATGCTGCCAAAAGACTAAAGCAAAACGCACTAGCATTACTTATATTTTGGGCACGTTCAAACTATCTGGAATGATTTAGCAGAATTCCTTTTCTGAAGGAAAATTGTGAAGAATTTATAAAAAATCTTGCTGTTGTAATTAACCAAGGAAACGGAATATTTGACTATAAAGATTCACTCAGCTATCCATCTTATTTCTAACATTCACTTCCTAGAAATATTTCTTTATCATCCTTTTTTTCTCAATTCAGTCAGTTACAGGATGGATGAAAATTGCAGGATGCAGTATCTGTTGGTGCTAAGTAAAGTCTGTCTGATTTACAACCTACATTCACGAATGAAAAAAGATAAAAGCAGCTCCCCCACACCTACCCAAGGTCTGCTTGCATTACAAAAAGAAGTGAACTGTGCTATATGGTCAAGAATGAATTCAAGATGTATTTTAAATTAATAGTCACTGGAAAAACAAAGATGTGCTAGGTGACTAATATAGTTTAAACATAAAGCATAGCATCTTGTAAAAGCAGGTGGAAAACCAGGTAGAAACTGATGCCTAAAAATGTATAATCCAAGTAGTAATCTTTTCTTTGTTTTACTGTCACAAGTTGATGGATCACAAAGTGCCAAAAATGAGCACTGAGTGAATCATGCTCATAAGTTCCATTTGGACCTTTCCCTTCCTTTGTAACAAGGCTATAAGAACACTCTCATACACAGGGAATAAATTGTTATTACTCTACTTATTTTAGGACGAACTCTGTCTGAAGGGCCAGGACCAGGGTGCCAGTGCATTTTATACACTTCAGAGCAAATGCACATTTAGTGGGTGCTCCTTTGCATGAATATCAAGAGAGTTATCTTCTCCCTAGTGGTTTTACCTTTTATGTAAACCTTATATAATCAACGGGCCGTTGTTCCAGTAACAATGTAATCCAACATTTTTAGATTATTGCTTACACTTGAATACTTTAGTTTTAGGGAAATGTTAAAAAATCATGTTTATTCTTGTGTGACTGTACTTGAAGAAAAAAAAAAACTGCCTATAGAACACATTCTGAGTTCATTAAAGTAAATTTTAAAATATCCTTTTTAAAAAAAGAAGATAATTTAGAAGCTTAGATATATTTTTCTTTATATATATACATATATTTATATATTTTGCCTTATGCAGTATAAAAGGAGTAAGCAGATTTTCACAAATATCATACTGGGTCCTAGTATAGATCTGATTCGCTCAATATTCATGTTTTTGTAATTGTAGAACTGTACATTAAGGAAGGAGTTCAAGAAACAGGGAAGAATAAAATATGGAGAAAGGTTGCTTCAAAATTTATATTGTAAACATTTGTTGCAGTCTTTTAAAAAAAACTCTGAGGTATCCACTTCTTCACAAAACTTAAATCTTAAAATTCCCTATCATCTTGGCAAAGCTAATTGATAAATATTTAGCACTGAGATTCAGACTTGAAAATTTGGTATTCCCCTTCCAAAATCAGTCCTACCCAAGGAAAATGCAAAGCTAGCATTGTACAGTGGGCTCAGCTCTATGTTGCAACAGACTAGCACAGCCAGATCTTCAGGAATTCCAGGATAGGTGTCTGAGAGAAACTTAGAGGAGTTGCGTTCCAACAGCCCTGGATTTAGAATTTCATTGTCTTAGCCATGTGACGGGTTATGTTATTTTTTGATATATTATTGAGTTACAAACTCCGGGTTCTTACGGTTTTTACCATGACTGTTCAATACCACTTAAGAAAATATATTTAGCACTTCTTTTTAAATATATACGTGTTTTTATATATACACGTATATGTATGTATACATAGGTGTGTATGTGTGTATAGTTGCATAAGAATTTTATGTAGGTTAATACATCAGAACCATGTAAGGAAATGCATATTCCAGTTCCACTAAAGTGTTAAAGAACCTTTTTGTCTGGGCAATAAAGAAAAAGACAGCATTCTCCCAGTAATGTGATTATCAACAGTACAGTATTTCTTTTCTGCAACACTCACACAATCTGCAGACAAAAATTCTGCATGAACATAACAACAAGGATTAAAATTAGACTAGACAAAAAACTGTTTGAGTGCTATACTAGAGTTTTTATATACAAAATGAAATGTTTTGCCAATACTCAACTGAAAACTTCCCAGCTCTATGTAGCTACAAGATGCTGAATCTTAGAACACTGATGTTATCTAGCTGAATTTAAAACTTTTTTTTTTGTTAGTAGATAATAATCTTGCATGATTTCAGATGTTCCATATAACTCAGATAAAAAAGAGAATTTTACACAGAAAGGTTCACTGTCACCCTGATTAAAGTTTTAACTGCCACTGGAATACTATTCTGTTTTTTGTTTGCTTAAGGGAAAGAAAAACTGATAAAGCACCATGTTTTCCTTGACACAGAACCTGAATACTGATATAATAGCTGCCTTAATAATTTGTAGTAATGTGCTACTTAAAAGGAAATGACTGCAGCACGGTACAGGTATAATTTCATAGAGAAAATGAACCATAGAAGAAGATTAGTAAAAGGACATGCAGCAGAGTTGCAAAATTGTTCTCATTTGGTCATTAGCTTTAATATAAACTTGAAGAATTCTTAGGGAATTTATTTGAATGGTCCTTTTTATTTCTCTCTAACTCTTCAATTTTGGCATAAGTTTAACAGGCAGCTGCTAATCCTGAATTGCTAGGATTTCTACAGAAAGAGTTACAGAATCTTAAAAGCTGGACTATTTTCCTAGATAAGAGTCTAGATCTCAAAGTAAACTTAGATCTTGTGCCCTTCTGTTTGTTTTCTAATCCCAAATAATGAAAAAAAGAGATTCTATAAATAATAGAATTAGAAATGTAGCTTTCAGTCCACATCAGCTACACAGTGATGCTTCAAATATAATTATAGGTTCTTTGTGAAATAGTGGGTGAGAGGCTTAATAAGGAAGACAGATGAAACTGTTTTTTTTTTTTCCAAATAAAATTATAATTGAAAGTAGTTTCTATATAGTTAGAATAATTAGTCTGTAATAGTCTCAGTATAAATTGCAGTAATAGCAAAAAAAAGCCTTTTCCCTCCAAAGGAATATCAGGAAATATTCAACAGCAATATATGGATAAAGTAGTGACCACACATAGAATAACCACAGTTTATTAGATTTTACTAATTCAGTGACTGATTGTGATATTACTGATACTTTTTTACAGGCAAAAATGACTCAAATTCATATATCATGTTAACACTGGAGAAAATATAGGGCGTGGCTTTGAAATATTCTTTATTATTAACTACAGGGTAAGGAAATACATCCTGTTCCTTACAGAATGCACACACACACACACAAAAGGACCCTGTCAGGCTGAGTTTACTCAGAGAATGAAGACGATACCTTAGAATAAAAGAACGAGATCTGAGAATAGATTACATAGGCATATACTACAGTGATACAGTACCTGCAAAAGAAGTTTCATGGAAAAAAATACTCAGACTGCAGACTTAGAGTAGTAGAAAAGTCCCCCGTTCTTCAGCAATGTTCTCTAAAAATTGACTCTGGTATCAAGCATTCTGAACTTTGAGAAAACATACAATTCACATATTTTCAAAAAGAGATGCTTAACTTGAAGTCTATAACCCATATCACTGCTGATGTCCAGCCTGAAACATGCACACTGCGTAACAGCTTACATGAAAGTCTAACAATCCGTGTTTAAAAAGGGGAATATTTTGAAGTTAGGCCCCTCACACAAAAGCACCGCGCAGTCATTTTTCCTGACATATGAGTAGATTTCATAACTTACAAACTGATTGTTAGAGTGTACTAATATGGCTAATGACTTACTTTAAGAACCTGGGATAAGTATCAATGGCCTTTTCTGTTGTTTTTTGTTTTTCTTTTTTTTTTTTGTTTGTTTGTTTGTTTTTTTAGTGTGCATACTTTGTTGCACTATGCATCTGTTTCTAGAAAATCTATGTAAATTAAAGGCTTGTTTATTTTGAAGGGTCAAAGAAAGAACGAAAGGTTATCTCCCTCAGAGTTAAAATAAAGAAACAAACAACAAGAAATAACTTTGTTTGCTTAATATTCATTCTCTTGCCTATTTGCACACCGAGGTAACATATATCGAAATTTCAAACAGACTTAAAAGATAATTCTTACACAGATGAGTGTCTAGGTTTCTTAATGTTTAAGAGTTCCTTAGTAGGTTTGATTTATACCTGCTCTTAATCTTTCAGTTAAAAATCAGTAGATTCTATCAAATTAAATGTACCCACAAAAGCTATGGGCTAAACTTGTTTGCCTATACTGTTTTTAAAATCACACTTTTGAGTAATTGGCAAGACTCTGAAGATCATGTCCTTTACATACAGAGCTTAAGAGGGAATGTGTGTAGTAGTGACTATCTCAGAAAAAAATCAAGTGCAGATGTTTAAATCCTCACTTGCTTCACTGAATGCACTAAGACATAATCAGAGGCACACATTGAAGACAGACATGCAAAACACAGGCTCTATTGTTTCTTTACTTCAAGTAAAAATAGGCTAGATTGCCAATAAAATGTAAAAAGCACTTAATTCCACATATGTTCATTTTAATGATTACAAAAATGTACCGGCATCTTTTTTAGAATTAAAAAGAACTCGTTTTGACTTAAATGTTCTCAATTTGAAAGAGCTCAGCTATCTCCTTCTGCCACTTGACCACAACCACGGCTGATCATTGTGGCAATCATTGCCACTGATCTGGAATGTACCAGGCAAAAGATGGTTCCCCATAAAGACAACATTATGCAGAGCTCACGAGCCCCCAGAAAGGAGGAAACAATTCAACCATATTGGTCATGCATTGGACATGCACAGTATTTGTGCAAACTCTGTTTCCTAGCTTTGTGTGACAAGCAGAGGCTTCATGCATAATTTTCAAAGTGTTACTGTTCCCAGGATACTGTTGCCTCTGGTGCATTTGTTGATTAGTTAATGGAAGAAGTATCACAACATCAATTATATGTATGGAAAAAGAAGTGTTCTTGCCTATGTAAAAGTAGTATGTATAATCATGACTTATGCTACTTTAAAAATAAATGGGAAAAGTAACGCTGAAGTGACAAGGACGGGCACACAACTGTAACCATTGTGTATAAGAGTATTCTGTGCAACACAGCTACTGACAGTACTGTATGTAGGATGCTGAAACACCTTATGAAAACACACACGACTTACACACTATTGAACATTTTGCTGCTGCTGAAATTCTGTGATAGCAACCTTCATGGTACATCCACAAAATGGGTTTGCATTGTGGCCTGCTGGGAAAACACATTTTCTTTAAACTGACAAAAAGATACTCAAAGTCTGAAAAGAAGTTTCTATAATGTCTTGATTCTTTAAAAAAAAAAAAAAAAAATGCACTTGACTTACAGAAAGCATTAAATAGCTGCCAAGGGCTAATTATACCATGGTAACTTCCTTTTGTCTAGTATAAAAGGACATTTTCTTACTTTGCCAGGCTGAGTATAATAGCCTATGAATTATGAGATCAAAGAAGCAAACTGTATGTTTTCTAAAGTAAGAGTTTCCTTCACCAAGTTTTACACTTACTACAGCTAAAAGAGCTGTGTGAAGGGATCAGCACTAAACCCAAAGGACAGGCTGTGCACAGCAAGAAAGAGAGCAACTCCCTCGTGCTTTTTGCAGGTCACTACCAAGGACCATGTTAGCAGATCCACACCAGACCCTTAACAGGCAGCTCTGCTGCTACCAGTAATTAGCTTGGACAGCTCTGGCTCCAGGAGTAGCAGCAAGGCTACACCATAATGAGCTCAGCTGGGATTAGCAGGACAGGGCAGGGAACCAAGAGAGCTGAGGCATTCTGCATTGCGTATGTATCAGAGAGATCAAACAAGGATGGCTGGCTAGGTTATCCCCTCACCACCTCATTCCAAAAATGAAGCACGGCAGTGTGTAAAATACAAGCTAATGAAGAGCGACACCTCCAACAGATGAGAGCCACATTAATTAACACAATCCCTAGATCATGGAATACAGTTTCTGTTAGTGCTAGCAAACTTGTAACTTGTCACTGATTTAAGAGGGGGAAAAAAAAAAAAAAAAAAAAAAGAGCTGAGGTTTTCCTTTCAGCTTGTGGTAGAAGATGGTTTAATCTTGGAATTTTGCAAGGAATTCTGCATGGCCTGCGAGGCACAACCTTCAAAAAAATGTTTAAATAAATACTGTTTAAGAAACAAACTCACTTTTCAATCAGTAGCTTTTTGTGTTCCCTTCTGAAATAAGCCAGCTCGTTCCATACAGCATCAGAATCCTCTTGACAAAGCTGATGTGGTTCTGTACGCTGATGTCTGCTTTTACTGATTTCAGTCCTGCTTACGAGCAAAAATAGAGTGTTTCTTATGAAATATCTACATATTTTAAGAACATGAGAATGAAAACATACTTTGTACTGGAAAACAGATCTGTAATTGTTGCACATACTAGAGGTAAGCCTTGTATACTTCACAGAGATGCACATTTAACAATGAGCAACTCATAAAAAGCATCATTTTAAGAAAGTCAAATTAAGCACTTTAAGACAGAATTCCTTCCAGTTCCTCCCTAGCAGGAGGCACTCCCTCATTCCGTCATCCTACACAATACTGATAAGAGAAAGCAGAAGGTAAAAGCATGACATTGCAAGAAAATTGAGACATACCAGCTCCCTTGCATCTCTGCAACCAAACTGGAACTCACACTAATCCCTACTGTAGATCAAAATGTTTATCTACTGTTTAACAAAAGAATGAGATATCTACGAATAGATGATTCATCAGAAAAAGACCTACTGAATTTAAAATGCCAGATGAACATGAAAGTATTTCACAAGTTTTATTTCAGAAAACTGTATTAAATATGATTCAATAATAATAAAAAATATTAAAAATATTCCTGTTCAAAATTAATTTCAATCTCCAGGCCTGAAAACTAAATTCCTACTGACCAGAGAAATAAACTACCAGAGAATCTGTTAAGCTCAGAAGGCCCCATCATCTTTGCAGTCACGTATATCTGGAACTTGTATACACATTGACAGGTGGATTAGGTCCCATCAGCTGCCATCGAGAAAACAGACTCTAATCTATGAAGAATCAGAAATCAGAGGTGGGGTCCTCCACATCTTACAGAGAATTCGAAATACCACATAAGTAACTAATAATGAGCTCTTAATGAACAAATTACATTACACTGGCAATGTGAATATTTTCGAGATGCCAAGCAAACAGTTGAAGGTATTAGACAACTTAAAGGCTGATTTTATTTAACTCTTGTCTACTTTCCTTTGTTAGCCTATTAAAAACTGAAAAGAGTGATAGACAAAAGGACTGAAGTTTATACGAAACTCTTCTCTGATCACAAAAAAATCAAAACCAGTTTTTGTTCCTCACATTAATTACTAGTGAAGAAACAGTGTATTATTTTATTACCAGTATCGACAATTACCAAATTAACAAATACAGTTTTTAAGATTAGACTTTTCTCAATACCTACTTTGCCCAAATATGTTCCTATCTGGAATAAGCTGGTCTCATTTATTTTCCCTTTTTAAGCACTGTTTCACTGCATATAAAGTTTGAATTTAACCATCTTCATCTGGGTTGAATTTCTGTATCTTTTTGCCTTCACCTCTCTGTGGACTATGAATGCTTCCTTAGACACCAAATTAAGTCATTTCATTTGATAAGTAACTGTCATCCAACAGGTTTTGGTCATTTTCAGCTTGCACTGAATTTAAAATAGTGAGCTTGGAGATAAAATCCTAGATGTCATTTCTAAATAAAAGCAGCTTCTTCTTCTGTCATTTAAACAGCTCTGCCAGTTATTTATGCGCTAATATTTCAAAAATTTTTCTGCACTACCAAAGTATGTAGTGAATTTGCAACTCACTGTATATCCTGATACTTTTATTTTTAAAATACAAAATTTTATAAAAAACAAAGCATACAAACCTACCCAAATGGGCCAAGAAGTTACTCATATGTAACAGAGAGATTATCATAGCACCATTTACATTATCTTGGGCACTAGAATGGATATCAGTTTTTGCAATAAATTCTAGGCCTCTAATTTGGTCAGAAGAATACTAAAACAGTCAGTGTCATGATGAATCAGGCTATTAATTTTGCTCTACATACAAAAAAAAGAATTATTTTTAGAAAAAAAAAATGTAGGCATAGTCTAAAGTATAGGTACCTGATGAAATACTACTAAAGTCAGCAGGACTTTGCATAAAATTTTTGCTATTTTGTATAAATTTTAAATGGGAAAAACATATACAGAATACTCACGATTAAAATTCCAATGGGGTAGAGTTTTGATATTCTTTATTTTTTCACTCATACAGATATGTTACCAAAATATTTTTGTAAAGTAACCAGAAAAAAAAATGATTTTACAACCATTTAACAGATGAAAACACCTTCTTTTTATGCACATGCTCTTTTTGCCCCTATTAAAAGAGGATTTTAGGATTAGCTGCAGCTAATGTTTGAATCTCTAAATTTCACACAAATGCTATTATTTCTACATTGTTTAATAAATACAATTATTTTGAAAACTGTATGAAACATAACTAGGAATCCTTCCATTATAGAAAATTAAAAACATACACAGCCAGCAAATTAATAAGCTGGGGAATTACATAGGAATAATAAGCAGCTGAAGCAGACCTTTGTCCAGTATCCAAGCTCAAAATGGGATCCTAAGTAAAATAAGTTGTCAGCTCAGTGCATTTTACTCTTCATTTCAGGTCTGAATTTTTTCATACAGAAGTATGCCATGTATACTGCTTGAACACAGAATAAAGTCTTGATAATCACATTAACAGCTCCTTCATTTAAATAAAATTGTTTTGAATACATATATAATACTTTTTTCAGATTTCTTGTGTAAGACAAATGTTTTTAATGAGCTATGTAACTTACCTGCTATCTTCCTCTTCCCACTGCTTTAATTGCTCTTTTAGTGCTCTGTAGTTGGTCTGTAACATCTGCAGCCTCTCTTTGTGTTTTTCATGGGCTGCTCTTAGCTCATCAGTTTCTCGAGTCTGTACAGCACAAAAAATATACATATATATATATATATTAGAGTTGGGTAGAATGTAAGAGACTTTCATATGAAAGTTGAGAAAATAGGGTTCCAATTAAGTAACTACTAGGAGTTTCAAAAATCTAGATTAAAAAAATATAGAATCACAGACTCTGAGATAAAATGCTATTTTTTCTCTTCTATTTTTTTACTGCTTTTAAGTGAATATGGAAAAATATACATTTTTCATAATGCTGAGTATTTTTAAAAAATTAACTATCAAAATGTTAGTGTTCAACTTGTGAATGTATTGACTTAACATAACTAAAATATAGACCGAAAAGGAATTGTGGGCATTGTCCTTTCCTCTAAACTGCTCTTCTAGCAAGAACAGCATATTTCTGTATTTCTGAGGAAAACATTGTCAACACTGAAGTCAAAATCACAAAATTCAAGAACTGAAATGGTATCAGGATTTTCCTCCTTTAACTTTATATACATCCATATATAAATCTTGACACTCAGGCATTGGCCTCTAGCATATTGTTATGTAACAAGCAATAAAGAAAAAGAGAGTTTTGGAATAGCTTTTACATGAATCATTAGAAATGCACTTTTATAGAGAATACAAAATAAGAGATATGCACTGATTTATGTTACAGAATAAAAATGTGCAAGTTTTAAAAAAAGAATTTTTATAAACAACAATAATGTGCTTTGAAAAGAATAAACATTAAGAAAAGGACATTCCACAGTTTGAAGGAAGCTAAATTCTGGCATAGTGTGGTAAGAAATTAATCAACATTATCCTGCAGGAAAATTTGCTCTTTATGCTGCACTTTCAATTCAATGGGATCTCTGCTTGTGGGGTGACTGCAGGACATTTTCCTTAATTTGTACATAAATCACAACACTTTATTTGCACGCATTTGCTATTCACATGTAAGCAGGGCTTTCAGCATTAGCCAATAAATAAAATACACCAATAGTCAGAGTTGTAAGCAATAAGAATTAAATCCAGGAATAAATATGGCTAGCCTTTACAAAGACTGTTAGTTACACTATCCTTGGTATAAGTTGGTCTTCCAAGTAGCAGCCCTGCTTTCAAGACACACAAATAAAGCTGAATAAAACCAACTAAAATTTCAGATGTTGTATAATATACTAAAAAAGTTTTTTTCTGGAAGCAAAACAGAAACGCAATTTAAGCATATAAAAGGTCTCAAAGTGACCTACCAGTCACTCTTCTACTGACCCACTTCTCTAAGTTTTCTTAACCAATCACTAAATCAAATAAATCCATAAACTTATCTGTCCAATCAAAATACTTGAAAAATACCTTTGAGTGTTTTTTAGGAGTATGTACAAAGAGCACAATATTAAAACCAATCAATCACACAACCAGCAAGATTCAGATGAATTTATAGTAAAGTTGTGTGTGACAGTGTAAAAGAGTATTCTGAAGGTGTAGACGTGGAGTGATGAAGTCACATTCATGAAATTATTGTTCTGGAATTGTTTGATAGTGCTACTGAAACTTGATCAAGACTGTCAAGAAACTGAAAACTGATGTCTGTCTTCAGTTTAAATCCTTAGAAGTTTATTAGTGTCAATGCCCTTAAAAATTGCCTTTGCCTTTATGAACTCATGCTCTTCATTATCACTTAGATTTTCCATCACCCATTCCACTACAGCTATTACACCTCATCAGTTTTCCGATTTTATAAGAAACAGGGTAACTGTTTTTATAAGAAATTGGGTAACTGTCCTAATCACTCTCTTTAACTGGAGTCTTAAGCACTTCAGAACTCTGAATTTACTCTGTTACTTCTAGATTCTCAGTTATGTTTCTCTTTGATTGCATTATGTATTATTTTTCTAATTTGGGGTTGGACTAGATGATCTCTAAAAGGTCCCTTCCAACCTTAAGGATTCTAATCATTAAGCTCTCTTGTATCTAGTTTTCAATATACTGACAGAAATGGCACAGCACTCTACTAGTGCTGGATCTCTAGGTAGCCACTCATATTTTATTGCATGTCCTGTGAGACCCTTGAGACCCTTAAAGTCCAAAATGTGGGAGGGGGAACCCAACAGCCTATGGGAAAAAAAAAAAAAAAAAAGAAGTTATTTTGCTATCTGCAGGGAAGCTCAGCCAAGACAAAGCTCCCTGTAAAATGATTCTAATCACTCTTTCAAAATTCTGCTCAATTGAACTGCACATAAGAAGCTGAACTAAAGCTGAACTGAAAAAGAAAATACTGGTTCAGTTCCTTCACTATTGCCGCTTGGGCAGATAGAAAATGAGGAATCATACATATTAAAAAAAAATAAACAAAACTGTTTTCCATAAAGCTTTAAGATTAACTTAATTTCAGCATCTGAATGCCCTATAGAGAACAGGAACATCCAAGGAATCTAAATGTAGTAGAATAGTGATATTAAAAAAGTAAACTTTTGTGATATAACAAATATTAAAGTAGCCCTAACCACTTGAACTATATATTTCAGTTTCAATTCTCTCAAAAATTTGAGACCTTTAAACACAAAGCATGAGAAAATGCAAAGGAAAGATCTCCTATTGATGTCAGCAACTGACCTTCCAGTAAAAGCCAGGAATATCTCCTCTAGGCTGTGCCAAGGATCACAGTTCTAGAAATATAACACAGGGCTAGAGAACATGTTCTTGGTTTGTATCAAACCTCTAACTTACAGAGAAGATATTTGTACCACTTCTTAAAGACAAATAATAGATTGATATGCTGGGATGTAGGAGCTTGACAGTCATTCAAAACCCATGAAATAGACTACATATTTTGACATTATCTTCTGTAAATAAGAGATCAATGAGCTCTCTCACTTTTTCAGCAGGTTCTAAACCATAGAAATGAAGCAGATTCTGTATTAAAAGCTACTGACCTTCCAAAGTTAGCCCTCTCTATATTAGTGATCAGGACAGTAACAGCTAAATTCCTTGGCTAAAAATGAGTAAACTGCGAAAAAGCCTAAGAACAGGACCTTACCTTATCTGTTACTTCATAAGGTTGACTGCGATATCTACATTTCTTGTTGCTCAACAAGCCAATAAATTATTTGGCTTATTTTTTTAAATTGTTACAAATTATCAGAAGAGCTGATGGATAAACTCACAAATTCAAGGTATACATAATCAGTATATTCTTTGATAGATGATTGTTCTGTTTTTTGGTAGGCCTAATTCTGGCAATCACACAAGTCAACCCTTTGCTTGAGGGGCAATAATGTAAAAGCCAGTTTTGGCAATATTGATCATGTTCACTGTTTTTTGTCAAAAGAAATGTCTGAGATGAGACTAATTACTCTCAAGAATACCAATACACAACAATAATGCAACTATTCCGATATTACAGGTATTACAGTTCAGGTCAGCACCATGCTGGCGGTGGCCTCATTGAATTCTGAATGCAGTGCCCACAACAGTGTTTTAATATGTTGACCTGAGTCTGCATAGCTTCTTTTCAATCACTTAAAGCAGTTGGCAAGTGAAGTCAGCTAGGTCTTCTAGAGATGGAGGAGCTCATATATTTGTTTAAGGGGGATATATATACATCCCCTTTATACAAATATTTATAATTTGTGCATTTATGCTAAAATAAAACTCCTCCACACAAAGAAAACCTAATCACATTTGTACTAGAATTGACCTATCACATAACAGTATATTTTTGCATGAAGCAAGAACTCAAGACCACAGTTTATATTAGCTCTATTAGCTCTATTTTCTCACTCACCTGAAAATTATTATAGCATGTTCAGTGAAACGAGTTCTGCTTTGAGTTACATAGAATGAAAAAATCCTACAAATTCTGTACCGCTGGACAATCACATGCAATAGAAGCATCATATAATGAAATACTTCATAAAAAGGACATAAATCCCTTGAAAGGGCATGCTTTGCATGTCAATTTGAAAATATTTGTGGATAAACAAAATAAGAGTACGGATTGTAAATGTTTAATAAAATATGAGTCAGAATTTGGGTTTTCTTTGATTGCTATAAAAAATACATACCGAGACGGAATTTGAATTCAAAAGAACACTCAAAAGGTATTCAATTTCTTTTTAAAATAAGCAAACAAAACGAAACACAAAAAGCGTGGATAAAATGATAAGAATGAAAACAGAAACTCTAATATGCACTCAGTGATGCTTTCCTACCCAGGTTAATTTAACAGAATTTGTTAAACAACTTCTTATGAGAAATAACTGTTAAGAATACAGGGTGTAATGTATGTTCCAAGCAGCTGACTTGGGTATTTTAAAACAGTGAACTAACTGTACAATAAAAATTTTTCTTTATATTTTCTTCTTAATTTTAGTACACATGAATATTTCACTTCTCAAAATACACATTCTCAGACACAAAAATATATATGAAAATATATTTAATGAGTATGTGCTATTGATTAAATACTCAAAATTTAGGCTTTCCTAGGACTACAAGTACATCAACACAAAATTCTCTGCACTAAGGAAAAAAGACAAATTAATGGAGAGTATTCTTTTATGCTAACACACTGTACATAACAATACATACATTCTGCATTCTTTTTAAATGCCTGTTTATTTTCTTGTATCTTTATGCAAGCTTGTAGCTGGAGGGGTTTTGTTTTATTTTTTTTATTGTTCACCTTTAGCTGTAGTGTCTTCTCTAAGTTTTCAATCTTCCTTTCAGCTATTTTAAGCTTCCTTATCTCCTCTGACTCTCTAAAAGAGTTCTTTGGGGACAGAGACCTTGAACGTTTCACAGGTGGTTCCTGGAGAATAAAACAAGGACATGGTTGAACTAGTTGGAACACTGGATTATGAAAGACATGCAGAATTAAAGAAGAAGTAATTTTGAATACTAATAATGAATTATAAAAAAAAAAAATCTGCATGGAATACCAGAGAAATAACAAGCAGAATTATCACAGCGCTACCACTAAAGGTTTCTCTGTGACTCGTTAATGAGAATATTCATTTACATTTACATTGTTTCTTTCAGAATAATGATGTCCCATTAGGGAAGACTAAAGGGTTATAGACTCAGAAATGCAAGAAACCTCATTACAAAGGAGGGGATAGAGGCTGGTCTAATTGCTCTATAAGGGTCCAAGGTTACACTTGATAGGACAACCAGAAACAAGAGGGAAAGGATTTTTTTCCCTTTGAAATAGTTTAACACACTGTGAAGTTGAAGGAACAATATGCTTGAGGAATATAAATACAACAGACAGTAGATCTTATACCATAATGACCATATGGTCATTAACTATAATGTGACTAACTAGAGACAAGAATATGTGTTTATATTATGTACAGCTTCATATAGCAATCTGGAGAAAGAATATGTGAAAGTAAAACTAGGCAGCTTTCTTGTTCATTCTATGTCATATGGTCTTATGGCAAAGAAAGAAAGACCTCATGAAATTAGTCTTTCTGATTTTTTAAACAACTTATTTAAGGATAGAGAAATACTAATGCATATATAACAACTGCAAGGAAAAATATAAAATGCTATTTAATAAATTCGAACTAATACTTAAGATTGTGGTTATTGTTATTAGATTCTGTCATTTTCACTGCAAAATAACTGATTTACAACAGTAAGAGTTTGGGATAAAATCTTCTTTAATAGTAAGTAGTTTGACACTTCTGCTCTTATATTAAATCTACCTTACAAAGAATCTTAATTAGGAAATGGCATTTTTTGATCATAACCTTTCAGCATTAAATGTTATAAAACACTGTAGTCCAAAAAAGCAGAAAATAAAAAGTGTCAAAATCTACATATTTAAAAATCTAGATATTGCTAATAATCTAAATTTTGGTTGGTTGAGGGGTGTTTTTGTTTTGTTTTGTTGTGTTTTGCTGCAGAAATTTGCTTCCATCAAAAGAAAAAAAAATGTACAAAGTTTGCTGAGAGTTTTATGACAGCATATGTCCTCTAACATTTGGACTCTATGTATTTTTATATTCCTGTCAGTTCCTTAGAGAAAAATTGAAGAAATAGAAGAAAATGGAAGACAGTCTTAAGGAAAATTTAAAATGATATTTCCAAAAGTATGGCTTTTTTTGGCAGTTTACTATTGTACTGTCTAAGAGAAGATCTCCTTGAAATAGCATGATCACTAATTTTGGTTTCTAATAATTTCAATTAACTTCAGCTAACTGATATTAATAGAAAAGCACCTAGCAGTGCACCAAGCATGGCTCCTTCCAATTGTCTAGAGCCAAACACCCCAAAAGCAAAGTATGAAAAACTTCCATTCACCTTGAAAACTCCATATTTCTTGAAAAAAAAATTCTTAAGTTATATTTGTTGTCTTCCAGATTTCATAATTACTACATACCCCACATATTTTCCCTAAGAATAACTTTTCAAAAAATGGCAAATTAACTCCTGCTTAAGCTTCAGTTATATAGGGAATACTTGGAAAATACACAATTTCTCTTAAACCACGATCAAAGCAATGAATTTTTTGTCACAGAGAAGGGCAGCAAAGGAAAATAGGAGGACCAAAGACCTTTTAATTAGCAAGGGAAATTATAGACAGAGGCTTTGAACAGGTGAACAAATACAATGATTTTGTACCAGCTTTTCTTTATGTAACAGTCTTTTTGTATGGCTGCCTGGGATATACTGTGAATATTCCTACTATTGAAGTACAGGCGCAAGATGAGCAAAAGTATAGACTATATTCTAATTATTGACAGACATAGAAATAGTGCCCTGTGAGAACAGGTAGGATCAGCGATACACACTACTAAACAAGCTACTTTTGAGTCTGTTTTCACCTTCTGAGTGATCAGACTAGAGGTCTGTGGAGAAAAAGAGCTTGATCTGGGCTCTCGAGCTGCACACAGGTAGTTTGAAGGCAATCTTTGCTATGGAGGCAAACAGTTTAATTTTCTACCAACATAGAAAAGACTGTAGTAAAATATTGATTTGATTGCCTGGGGCTGCTGCAAAATTCAATCTGGAGGATGGCATCTGTAATAATCTTCTCACAACTACAAACTTTGCTGCTGTTGTTGCCAGGTTTAAGGATTTAATTTGTAATTCCGTCCTCAAATTATACAAGTTTACACACATTTTGATTAAAAATATACACATTTGCAGAGTTCTAAACATTTTTAAAAAATAATTTAAAGAATAAATAAAAGTACATTGACAGAATATTAATTGAAGTCAGGGAAGTGCAAGAACAAAAGACTTTCAGTCAAATGATTCCAAAGTGTGTTTGCAAAGGACTAAAACAAATAACAGAATAAACAGAAATAAACACACTTTTCAATATTATTAGAAGTGAAACTTTGTGACACAAGATGAAATGTGAACAAACAGCAGGTAAATAGATGTGACGCATACATGTTTAACTATTAATGCAGGAACAAGAAGCAGAACAAGAAATATGCTTTTTAAACAATCTCCTATTGCAAGTATGCTCCACGAAAGACACTGTGGGAAAGACAGGTAATAGGCAAGTTCTTAAATTCAACATGTTATGTGTTGGATGGAGTCCCAACACAGGGAAAAAAAAAAAAGCGGGACTCTTACAGAAGTGTCTTGGAGAACTCTGCAACACGTATATCAGAGTCAGTGTTTGGTATCATACAGCACTGAAGACGGTGGACAAAAATATTTGTGTTTTTTATCAGCTGAAGAAATTGAGAAACACTAGGAACCAGGCCACAGGCTGAAAGAGTGAAGCTTCAGGTTTTTAGGAGAGAAAAAAACAAACGGAATTTTTGATTAACTATGTTCAACACTGACTTTATCATTATTGTAATTTAAAGTTGCCTTTTAAGAAAGAGATTTATTACACCTTGAAATTATATAAATACTTAGAAGAATGCTATACAATGTATAACAATAAAAGACAATTGTACCTCCTATGCATCATACAATGGTAAGTTTGAGATCTATTTGGCAGTATTTAAAAGCTCAGCTATATATATATATGTATATGTATAAAAGGCCTGTGTTACTGAATCTGCCAGCAACTGTGGATGACAGATTAATCAGGTAACAAATCATAAATCATAGAGTTATAAAGTTTTAGTTCCAAAAAGAGCTCTAGGAAGATCAAGCAACTGCCTCCTAAGTCTTCATACAGAACGGGAATCAGTGATACCTCTTTCCACAGAGAATGGAATAACAGGGTTACAGTTGTCTCTAAGTACGCACTTAACAACATCAAGAAAAATGACACTGCACATGCACATTTAACAAAGCTTTTAGCCACCACATCATCTATCTCACAGAACAAGTTGTTTTCATTGCCACAGACACTGTCGGTGCGGGATTTAGGGTTCTGCAATTCGCAAAAATCAACTCTAGCCTACATATGCGTATCAACACATTCTGCAACACACAGGCAAAGTGGCCAGTGCCATGGCCAAATATCCTAGAGCTTGTCACAAGTTTTTGCTTTGTTGCAGGACCAAAGGTTTTTTGAATAGTTTTCCTACCCTTTCATCATTCAAAATTTTTGGCTTTTTATTGCAGAAAGTAATCAAAGCCCTGTTATTTCAATGAAAAGTGAATCCACATTTAGGAAAAAAAGTGCTAGATGTCCAAGATATTCTTCCTCTCAAATTATGTGCTAGTAACTCCTGCTTTGAATATTTTTGTCCCGAAAGTCTCAACAACAAGGTAATGGCAAGATCCTCCATTACAAGGGAAAATCAGTAGTAACAACAATGCACTTGATCAAGAATGATTATGTTTTCTGTATATTCAGTGATCCTAAAGCCAAAATATTTCTATGTTTTTTCTGACATCTTGCCTAAATACAAAGGCTTTGTAGGCATTTCCATTTATTTCCTAGAGTTTGAGTAGAGACTAAGGGCACACGCGGAAATATGCACATATGAAACAGTTTTAAAGTAGGTACTAAAGGACCATGACTGGATCTGCATATCAAATTAGAAAAAAAAAATCTCTGTAATAGGATTTAAATGTTAGGATTGAGATAATTTCAGAAAGAATACTTGTTTTCTTTGTGTGTGATATACAGTGATGATCAATCTGGGACAAACATATCACACATTAATACTACTCTGCAGGAACAAATAGTGACCTAGAGGAGGAAAGTGAGGCACAATACAATGTGACAATAAGCTAGACAACTCAATATTCTCGACAGTCTCAGAATCAATGATATTTCTCTTAATAACCCTGTGAAGTAAAGTCCACCTTCCAAAAGCTACGATAACTACTCTTTTTTGCTGGGTGGCCAACTATGAAGTTTTAAGTGTTTCTAAAAAAATGTTTTAAAGTATTTCTTTCTCACAAATAGGTATAGGATAGCAAATACTGGACAGAATACTGCTAGAATAAGCCATACAGTTTTTGAAGAGATATAGTACAAGATATCAAATATAGGAAGAAGATGAAATTTTTAAGGAAGCAGAACTTGATATGCCAGTGTTGCAGACTACTTATCCATATGAAAGAGCGTTATTATTTACTTCCTTGTGATACAACCTTCTTGCAAGTTTCCTACATTCTACACAATCACCATAAAAAAAAATGCAATGGGTAAGATTTTGAACAAACTGGCAAGAGAATGGTTTATTCTAATCTCAAAAAAACAATTTAATTCTAGAATTACTTTCTTATCTTCTTTGTTAAAGTTTATAGTTGTTAAACTTACCTGGAGCCTAAATTTAATAAGTCATAATGAAAGTGAGAGTGCAGCATTATACAGAGTAATAAAAGTCTAAGCTATAAACTTCAAAAGGACATAAGCTTTATTCATAGAAAAAAAAGTACTATTTTGAAAAAAGTTCTGCAATACTGACTGTATTTTTTGTTTATATTTCCCTCATTTCCCTTTCAGGGAAAGATGGTCATTCTAGTAAACACAATCAAATGCTTAATAAATATTCATTTTAACAAACCTACAAAGAATTTAGACTTCAAATATTTCATTTAATTAAGAATCCCTTATTCAGTATTTAATAAGGTAAAACTTTCTACTCCCAACTGCTATTTTAACAAGTCTTTGGCAGATAACACAAGAACCAAGAAACAAGCTTCCAGAATTATAAGCAGCATCAACAAATATTAAAATTATTATCTGGACCCTTGAGCAAAAATGTTTGGCTTTATCAGCCTCACTTAGACACAAATACACAGGACAATAAAACTATCATACCTCATGGTTTCTTTCCGTCCTTACGTTGTTGCTTTCCAAGGTATTTATCATGTGCAGATTGTGTTCTGCTAGGCTAAGACGTGCTTTTCTCAATTTTTCCTGTAAAAGCTCTATTTCAGATTTTTGTGTTGCAATAAGACACTCTAGCTCACTTAATGAAGGCTGTTGAAATACCTAGAAAACGATAGTACAGGTATATTACATAAATAACATTAAAAAAAAAACAGCCCATTTAGATGAAATTACCTAGAAGAACAGAATATTACTGATATTACAGGAATGTGAGAAAGCAGGAAATATTAATGGTTTTGGAAGTAAACTGTGCATTAAGAAATCAAAAACAGATGCATAAATCTTAAGTAAACATTTGCACAAGAGTACTATACTTTTCAAATCCAAACATACAGCATTAAAAACAATTGCTTTAAGTAGACATTTCTTCTACAGCAATTTATTTCACTATGCTATTAAATATATCACGCGCAATGAAAATTCCTTGACAAAACGTTTAAACTCCTAAACTTATTTCTCATAAAATTTCAAATTTCATTGGTTTATTAAACAGGGAATAAATCTTAAATGAAGCACTCCCTCAGGAAAGATACTTTCAGCTAAAAACTGCCCCAAAATGTAAACCTACAAATTCTACCCATGATCCATGGGTAGAATGATCCTTCTTCTCGAACACAGTGTTGTTCAAGGCAGATATGTGATTCCATGAAGCCGCTCCTAGCCCTTCCCAGTTATCAACCAGTTCATAATAATTCCCTCACATTACATAATACTACCATAGGCAGCTCACCTTGAGCCTGTTGCAAAAGCTGTTCAACAGATATTCCCATTGATATCTGCTATCTTTAAGTCACATCCTCATTCCCAACAGCAGATTTAAGGAGGTCCAAATGATCAAGAAATATCAACTTCACAAAGCTTGATGAATTACTCCTTGTCAGCTGAGTTTACAGTAACTACTTGTGTGCACACACTACATCACTACAAGCACAAAGCAAAATACTGTTAGTTTAAACTACCTCAATAAGAACACTCACGTCTGTGGCAATCACAAAGCAAAAAAGCATTAGCTTCAGCCTCTGCACAGGGCTCAAAGGCTAGGGACAGATGTTCAACTTCCAAGCAGCTGTGCCAGATGAAAAGAGTCTATTTCGCAAATGGGCACCACAGCCAAGCAGCTGAAGGTTTGCACCTAACAGTTCTGCTGAAAGAAAGGAGAGTACAAACCCCCACCCTTATCCTTTGCAGTCATAAGGCAGCAGATTAGTTTAAAAAGCCAGTGCAAGTGGCCTGAGCTGACCCAGCTGACCTTGTGTGATGTTGGTTATGGCAAAGTCATAAAATTCTTTCTGGCAGCAGAGCCCTCACAGCAATGACAAGTAGCTGGGAGATGGTCTTCAGTCAACAAAACTCAGTCCAGAAGACAACTTCCTCAAGACCATCTGCAATTTTCATTTCACACGTGCTTTCCCTGATCAGCCAAGCTGTAATAACCAGACATCTTGCAACTGTCTCAAGAAGATTACTGATTTCAACAGAAAAGAAAAAAAAATGGTAACACAGCCAATTGTTTTTATTCTCTCAAATACAAGTCAGCCTCAAGAAACGCAAATCAGGTGGACTGAAAAAAATCAGAGAAAGCACTGTGGATTCCAAAGTATTCTAAATTCTAGCCAATTCAAAACAGAAACAGACTAAAAAGCCTGATTAAAATCTTTCTGTTAACAAGCAAGTACTCTTGTAATCTTGGTATTTGATAAAAACAGAGTAATGGGCATAGCTATTTGAGTTCTTGTTATGCAGAATAAGAAGCTTTCATTAAAATGTATTATAAACTTAGTTTCTACAAGTAAATGCCACATTAGAATTGTCATCCATTTATTTCAAGAAACAAATCACTCCTTATTCGGCAGACAATCAGGAGAGAAATTGCCCATGATCTTGCTTACTACTCCTTAAATAATTTCTGTGGCTTTCTTTGTGATATACTTTGGAGCTGCAGATGACATTTCCACTCACAATTAGCAAAATGCCATTTATAACTACAATAAAACTCCACACAGAGGGAAAAAAGTAAAGAAAATATGAGTAGATTAGCCATGCATTGAAAAAAACATTTACATAAAACTTGTTTTTGTCACGCTTTCATTTGACCAAAGGTTTAGGACTACACAAAAGGGAAAAGATCCAACCTTCAAGAGAGAAATAATGTCTACAGATAAAGGAAATTTATTCATATTTAACTTATATTCAGGAATTTTAGTTGAACTTTTTCTTCATTATTGACAAACAGTAATACATATACCACCATGTCAAACTGCTTTGGCTCAGACATACATAAAAATAGACTTCTAAATGTAACTTACATCATACGGCTACACCAGTAATCAAAAAAAGAACCAACAGCTTTAACCTCTTATAATCATTTTAATTGCTACCATTAATTATATCTTAAAAAATGCTAACAGTCTAGAACTGCTAAATATTGTTAACCAAAAGATTTACCTATGTTTAATTTAGTTTATGTAAAGTACACAGATTAACTTCTGTATTATTGCTGTTCATTTCTTTTTTCTTTTTCTTTTTTAAATCAACAATGAAATGTACACTGCTGTGAAATGAAAATCAGTTGAAGAGTCACAGAATATATAAAATCCCAGATCCTCTATATCAATTAAGTTTTGCTACTGACAGTAGAACCAGTATAAGAACAGTGTTCACTCTTTTTTGATTCTTTTCTTTTTCCAAATAGATTTTTCTTAAGAGACCTCTAAAAATTACTATGCAGTGATACTTATTTTAAATGAAAACATTACAAACACATACTTTTTGATAAAACTATTATGACAGTGTTTGTGTACACGCATATACATGATATTCCTAGAAAGCTGAAAAACATTAAAACAGTCTAGTATATTAATTCTTGCCTCCAAAACATCTGTATTATCTTCAAAACTACTCAGTAGATCACTGTTACCCACACAGATTTATTATATAGCTTACATCTTGGAACCAATTGTTCTTTTTCAAGATGCGTGTGACGTTTTTTGGTTTCAGGAATTCCAAGAATCCAGACGGTAACCTGAAGACCCACATTTACAATATTAAGGATTTCAATTGTCAATGGATTCAAATTCAATAAATGCTGAGTATTCTGTTAACATTTTCTTTTCTTCCTGATAAATATTTTTGCTTGCTTATCTGGAAGCCTTTGTGTTAACAAAAGACTTAAATAATAATTTTTGAGATTAGAAAAGAAAAAGAAAAAAAATAAAGATTTTTCCTTGGACTGAAAGTTGAATAAAATTTCTCTATCTAGTGTTCTGTTTCAGGTTCATTCCCATTAAACTTTAAATTACTATGATTTTGTATACTGGAGTTCCTTGGTCAAAAGGAAAATCATTAAAAACAAATCCTTTAATGAAAATATTTTGTTGTTGTTGTTGTTGTTTTGTGAGTACCTTTCTGTAAAAAAACTTGGCCCCAGTTACATGCCAAATTGTACCACCAGTGTTTTCTACAGCTGCTATCTCAAAATCAGTATTACGGACCTGTGTTCTCACCAACCAAAATTCTAACCCACCTCAAAGAGAAGAGTTTCACAAGTTTCACCAAGTCTCAGTTCCTAAATTTACCTCAATCTAGAACTAAAATTCCTGTAGGATGGACTATTTCAGTTTACAGATAATACTGAATTTCAGCACAATAGCAAGCAATGGCAACGAATGTTTCCTCTCAGGCTCAGGCATCTTGTATTAAATGCCATCTGCGCTATACAGCATACACTAACAGAGTTATTACCTAGAGGAACTATTCACAAGGTACCTAGAGAAGGGAATCCACTGCTTACTTTTCACTGTTGTTCATATTGTGGGCAAACAGTACCAAACAATGTCGGAAAAATACAGGTGTTCTCTACCATACTTTTGTTCTGCACTACTTTGCTGAAATGACAATATATAGCCGGTACAGGCAGAATGGCTACTCAATTTGGAAGTAATTTTGGAACCAATAATATAGTCCTGTGCATATTCCTTCTTCCCCTCTCCCTCTCTATTTCCTCAATACTGTACTAATTTTTCAAGACACAACCTACCTCAAGCTGCACTGTCGCAGTACAGAAGAAAACTGCAAGAAAGCCTTCATGATCTTTCCGTAAGAAGATGCAAGCTCACTCTGCTTGAACTACAAACCAGCCAAAACCACACAGCTACTAAGTATGGGCTAGAACACCTTTTGTCTCAAGAACACATTAATACAGTTTATACAGTTTACACACACAGCTCAGTCTACAGAAAGTTAGCATCCTTTCACCAGCAGAGCTTAAAGAGGAAACAGCATTTTAGACCCAAGACAACCAACCCATTCAAGCCTACGGAACATACACCAGGGTTTTCTGGCAGTGAAACCCCGAAACTGCCAGAAGGAGTTTATATATGAGAAATAATACACTGTAACAGAGTCAGCTAGACGGGTAGCCAAGCTAGAAGCAGTGCTCACCTTGGCATCCTTCACCAGCTCCTCCTCCTTAGAGCTTGTGAGCACAGGCTCAATCCCTGTCACTTAAGTCATACTCTAGCCAAAGTCCCCTGCAGCAGAAGGGCAGACACTGAATCCAGATAGCATCAGAAGGACTCATGGCAAAAGAGGGCCTGCCAACACCAGAGAAATAAGATGGGGGAAATGCCAAAAGGCAAAGTTCTGCAAAAAGACACTGGGGGAAAAAAAAAAAAAAAAAAAAAAAAGAATCACACTTTAAAAAGCAGAGAGATGACATCTGCTATACACCAGGAATCTAGATTCAGGAAAAGGGAAATCTAAGTACCAAGATGAGGTGAGTAGTCATAAAGAGACCATGGTGGCAAACAGTAATGATGGCAACTAACTGCCTAAGAAGAATCCTGAACCTTGTGGCAGCACAGAGGGCTTACTACTTGTGAACAGGAGAGAGAAACTGAGATGGCCACTGCTTCCAATTCTGTCAGAAACAAGCGATATAGCACAATGAGTAAGACTCAAGCACAGCCCAAGAGGATGGGCTCTTCCAGCCTTTAGAACATTCAAAATCATTAGCTGAAAAGACCTGTAAACTCTTCAGTCTATCCTCTTTTCCTGAAGCCCTGCATTCTTATTTTTGATTTTACTTCTCCTATGATTTTCATAATCCAACTATGCAGAACTGATGGGGCTTTTTTTTGTCTTTAATGGAAAATCTTCCTATAAATCAGGGGAAGCAAAACTTTCCATCAAATGCAGCCTGCTGAAACAGTTCACCAAGCCTGCAGTTTGATCTCAGGTGCTCTGTGGAGTCCCAGGACAAAAAAGAGGCAAAGATTTTTCATAATCCAAATACACTCTCCTAACATTATGTTTGTCATCTTCCAAAATCCCCACTTTTGACACATGACAAAATTAATTCTGATCACATGATGGAGGAGAACAGTGTGGAGGAAGGACACTATCCTGTTTGGACAGTATGCGGTTCACCACATCAGAAAGACCCCCACAAGCCAGATGTAAATGATTCGATTACGGAAAAGAGACTTTGTTATCAAACTAATACTTCAATTTACCGGGGAAGATTGGAACAGTTATGAACTACAAGATAAGAAGAGAAATTTATAGTCCAGAAAACTTGTTAGAATAATCATGCAAAAACTCAGGATAGGATTTCATGAAGCCTTGGGGTTAAACCAACCACTCATTTTCTGGTGGATTTGCTAGTGCAGCAACTTTTTAGCTGCAAGCATACAGCAAAACTGAGCAGTTTTTTCCTAAGACTGGACAGAGCAGCAGCAAGCAAAATTCTAGATAAGTTGAAATCATTAGTACTACTTGCTGTAATAGATTATAATTAACAAAGAGTAGAAATAGAATAAAATACCACAGAAGGCCTAATACATGCTGGTAAAAGGAAAGTATTCTATATATTTATACATTTAGAAAGAAAACTTTATCACCATGGCTTAGAAGTTTCTGTCAACTAACTTTTTTATTTTTCTTCTTTAAAACTGTTGCAG
>VZSV01000041.1:3797540-3834085 GCA_013398735.1 Nothocercus julius
CCACAATTAAATGAAACAGATACAATATATTTTAAGTGTAGCTTTACAATGATTGGAAACTAACAAATGACTGTTAGTAAATCAGGGATAATCACAGACATGCTTACGCTACACTTAGAAGAGTGTTTACCTCTATAAAACTGCGTAAAATTTGCTCTAAAAGTTGGAACGAAGATTAGAATAAAATCATGAACACTGAACACAATCTATGTCTTTAAATTTACAGTTTAAAAATTTATGCATTGCTAGTACTACAGATGCCAGTACTTTCCCATTACAATCATGTCTAAGTGCAGACCAAATTTAGCTATACAAAGTTACAATCTACTTACAACCTTTCTTTAGCACCAGTAATATATGTATATAGAGTATCTGGAGTAATAATCTCCATATAATGATAATTTTGCAGTTTAGGAGAATACAACTATTTGAAAAAGGTTATTGATATTTTTTTATCAAGAAAGACTGATATTTTACAAATGTATGTCGTGTTACTTAAACCAGACAATTTTAGATCCATTTTTCTTTTTTTTCAGTCAAAGCCCAAGGCTCCAAATGAGCTCCAAATGACTTTGCCTTTCAGAAATAACATACTACAGCGTTACATCATTTTAAATGTTCACAATGATTTGGTGATATCTTGTTTTACATACAAGTATCTTTTTACTACAGTTCTTGTTTTTGGTTTAAAAAGATACATTTTGGAGAAATTTGTAATCAATTTTAATACATATTTAATAGATTAAATACTTCTAAAAAGTAGGCAAAATGTCATAGTGAGTTTTCCCTCATAAGGCAGGTGCAAGACCAAGAAACATTTTACAGAAATCAATCATATAGGCTTTCCTATGCTAAAGCTTAAGCAAGTGCAACATTAAACACATTTGAGAAAGAATCATCTTTATGAATCAGATGATCCCAATATACAGAACATATTTACAGAGCTACATTTGAAATAGGATATCTAACCTGTTGCTATATTAACAAAAAGTAGCAAGAAAATTAAGCTCCAGACTAAGTTTTTACTATTTACATTTCAATCAACATAGATCTTTTAAATATTGTAATATATGAGATTAATAAAGGAAATCACTGATATTAAAAAAACAGAAAATCAAACTCTGAAAACATGGCTTGGAGGATTTCTTCCCAACAACACTGGGCACAATTCATCTTGAAACATTTTAATTACATATTTCTCATATCGATCTTTCTCAACTCAACTTCAGGTGCTTGCATGCTGAATCAATCAGCACCCTTTATAATAACTTAAAGTCATATTTGTGAGCAATTATTACTTTCAGCATTTTACCATTATCTCCCATTCTGAGTGTTTATAACAACTACATAATGAGAAATAAAGAGAGCTATTTATTAAGTTAGAAAGTGTAAGACTGTCAGATGTTACAGTTACAAATAAAAATATTTAATTGTGCTGACTACTGTGCTTCGATCTGTTAGTACCGTCTTTGATGTGTCAAGCACTTTAAAGGTAAAAAGTTAAGACAGAAAGGAATGCTTTGGTTCAGTAAACATATTTAAATATTTACCATTCATATGAGTAAAACCTATGGTGTACTAACCGTATAAATAAATGTACGGCATACATTTCAGGTTTCAAAGTGAAACAGAATCAAAACAACAACTGCAAGACATGAAATTAATCAACTCCCCACAGGCTTATATTTTTAAAACTATGGAAAATGCTTTTGTTTTGCTCTTTTTTACTATTTAGCATAAGCACAGATCTAAATAAAAAACAATTCCAAATTCAAAAATGCCCAATCTCATTTAGTAGAAGAAATGCATGTGAAAACTGATGAATGTACACATACCAGGTTGTAAACAGAAATTCTCTGTAATGCAGATTCAAATTCTTCATCACATTCAACTTAAATCAGCTAGTTTGCTTTCACTAATACAAGTGCCACGCTGACTAGAACCAGATCACAGCATTAAAAGAGGCATATTTTACCTTTAATATGAAAATCAAGATAACCTGGCTAATAATACTAATAATCCAATACTAATTCCTGTCTGTGTTTCAATTTCAATAGTAATAAAAATTGAAATCCAGAAAAAAAGTCTGTGTTATATATGCCACAGCAATATATAAATCTTCTTGACCAGCAAAGGCTGTAGAGGAGATACTAGCGCTGCTGGCAAAGGTTGTTAGCGAGCTTGGAAAAAGAAACTACTAGAAACTTTCAGCACAGTGCTGATCTGAACAAGCTCAAGAAATTAGTACTTTATACTGGAAATCTAATTTCCATTTCATTTCTCTTTCCTCTCGCCCTAAAAGGATCATTTATGAGGCGGTAACAGGAAAGCTCAACAAGACATGGATGCCTACACTGCTTCGGTGTCCTATTAATTCTATTCCAAAGCCATTCTGTTTGACTGATGTTACAGTCCCAGTCAGCAAAGTGGGCCAGGATATTCTTTAATAACGTTTAACTTCAGAACTTAACAAATTACCACGATTCTGGCTAACTAGGAGATCACAGATGTAATAATAAACAATCACTTTTGTTTATTTTTTTTCTCCAAGAAAAAACCTGACCTGTAGAGACATATAATCATCATCCCCATCACTATCCTTCCAATATTTACGCAAGGCAGTAATAGCTGTATGGAATATTTGGCTGTCATCAAAACGCAGCCAACAATTACTTTTATTACACATTCCCAATAGGCATACTCTGCCATGTCAACTAGCACAAGGCTACATGTCAGTGAAATATAGAATATTTGCAATAGGAAAATCAAAAACTGTTAATCAAAATAAAATATTAAGCATGTAAAGCACACGCTGCTTAGCATCTCAGCTCTCCTTCAGACGCAGCAACTAGGGTTAGCTGCCCTAAGCTGCTTACATTTCCTCCACTATGATGCTACTTCAGTAACAATAATCACTTGTCTTATCATAGATTGGTCTAAGATTAATCTATTTAGAAATGAAATTTTACACACTGTTTTAAATGTAGTATAGTATGTTTATCAGTTTAACTTGTCTCCTTTTGCTTCCTATCATGTGCTACAATAACATTGATGAATATCTAGCTGAGCTCATTACACACAGACCACACAAATATTCAACTGATATTTTTCTGTAAAAAGTTAAATTGGATCCACTCACTCATAAAGAAGCATATATTTGATGTAATCATTTAAACTACAATTTATCTGACTAGTCTCTGACAAATACACTCCTTCAAATACGAGAAAAAGGAAGTGCCAGAGTCTCTAAAATGGTGATAGCATCAAAATGGAAATACAACGTGCAGTGAACAGAAGGCCGTAGAAAAACAATTACTTGTATTCATGATTATCAATGAGTAAATTAGGAATGTTCCACATTAGGATCCTTATTTACAAAGACTATGCAGGATGATTTGCTTCAAATTCAAAAGCCACTAGAAGGAGATAGAGAATAAATATATAAAAGAAACAGCAATAAGTCATCTATGTCATATGTGATTCATTTAAAAGTTCTAAAGAAAATCACAGAAGAATTTCTAATTGCAGTCTGACATTACCTTCTTAAAATAGTCTTAAAGCTACTATTATAACATTTACTGAAGTTCCCTGAAGAAGTAAACATGAAAAACCCAACTGAAATAGTCTACCTGTATTTGAAATGGCTTTCAACAAAGTTCCACACTAAAAGTTCTTAAAAAAAAAAAAAAAAAAAAAAGCTGTATTCTAAGGGGAAAACATTACAGAATATGTGCTTTAATCACACAGTCAGGAACAACAAAACATCAGGCCCAGTAAATGCTCATTTTCACATATAAATCCAGATATGTCACAGTTTTTTTCAGGAACTTGTTTCCGGGATCAAGATCATTATTTTGGTTTTAATTTTACTTTTGATGTCTTTGTTCTTATAAATAAAGTAACAATACACCTGCATACTGACACTGTCTTTCTATCTTTTTTTCCTAGGACATATACAAATGAATTGTAAAAGCTTTCTATTACCAACACCAGCAGAAATAGTCATGCTGTTGTATTAGCATAGTTACACAAATTCCCACCTGCTAGAGACTGGAATCTCTTATAAAAGTGCCTCGTATAGAAGGTTAAGTAGAAATAATTTTATCATTTTAAAAATGGTCTCACCTCTTCTTCATATTTTGGAATCTGATGTACTGCACTTAGCGCATCACGAGTCTGCTGAAGTTGTTCTTCTAATTGACAAATCTTTTGATCTCTTCCAAGTAACTGATCCTGAAGAGAGGCATACTTTTGCTGCAGTTGGATTTCATTTGTTTTAACAGTTTCAAAACAGGAAGTCAATTCATGATAGAGCTATTGGGAAGGTAGTAAAACAAACAAGAGGAAAACAGGATTAGAAGTAACATCAGTGAAAATAATCATACAAAAAAAGGAGGTGACGAGGCCACAAAGATCCCACTCTTCCTTGGTTTTGATCATTCTTCATGCTTGTTGTCCTCCTGTCTCCATTCAGCAAAAATGCTGTTTGCATTTGAAAATAGTCACTGTAGCAGTAATACGATATTTTAAATAGAACTTAAAGAGAAGTTTTTCCAGACAAGCACTATTTGCATTGGAATCTTATCAGTTTCAACTGTTTTTAATGGCACTTATGAAGAGAGGCAGGTATCTACAAACCTAAGAATCAATATTTATTTCTTGATGGATTTATATAAAACACAGAAAATTTTAAAAATTTTGAAAAATCTGGAAAATTTATATTCCAAAGTAGATAACTAACTCCACTATATACAATTTCTATCTTGTATAAAATAGTTTCATCTTTTAAACCAACACTTAATATGACTTAGATAACATATACCAGGAATTCAGTAATGTCCACTGCATTTTAAATAAAGTGTAAAGTTGTTGTTTAAATAAGTACTCTGTGGGATTTTTTTTGACATGAGCTATGAAACTCAAATTTTGTTACCGGAAATTTTTATCCCAATTGTCATTCAGCTGTTCTTGCTGAAGCCAGAAAATCATATATATTCTGTATATATTCTTCTATTCTTTATAATACATGTATTTCATACATACGAAGTATTTCTAGAACTACATGTAAATAACAATTAGCATACATGTTATGTGCTAAAGAAGAAAAAAGTACAGAGAATAATATTTTTAAAGAAAAATAGAACTTAACAATAATCCTCCATTTCTATTTTTTTCCTTCTTACAAAAGCCCACACACTGCTGAAAAAAAAATGTGTTACAAAAAAAGTTTCAAAAAAAAAAAAACAGTTAAAAGCTCAGATTTTGAGGAAATAGTTGATTTTAAATTTTATTACACAAATATATTTTCTTCCATCTCTTTTCTTTCCAATCCTTTATCCCTTTTTGACTGAATGTATTTCTCAAAATAAACAATTTTCCATCTGACTACTTAATTTATTACGAGCTAATCCGTGCAAGAATGTGCTTGCTCAGCTGACAGTTCTCTTTAGAAAACTCATTTCTGCCACTAAATCCAAAAGAAACTAATTAAATATTCAAACAAGATTTTCAGAATGTATAAATAGATTTCATATCTACAAGGAACAATGACATGTAAAAATGTCATTTTACTCTTGACAGGATCATTTTGCCAGCTTTACTTCATTTGCTACCAATGTCTCTCTGTCCTTCTTCCTCTCTTTCCTTTTGCCTGTTTAGGTGATTTAAATGGTCAACTCTACGGAAAAAGTATCAAAACCTAGTTGTACAAGTGATTTGCCTACCACTTTGTGGCCAAATCTGGTAACAATAAATTCCCTTCCTTTTTCCTTCCTCCTGTGGCTTCCTACTCCCCAAATCCTGTGGTTTTCTGCTCTCAAAATCCACTTAGGACGAAGTAGATTATTTCTTCCTTGTCCTTAAATAAAACAGAAACCCTATCTCTCAGGATTAAATGAATTCTAAGGCCATATATTTTATATGTTAATCATTAATCTCATCTTAAAAGTTATTTTTTCACTGAAATATTTGTACCTATTGAATGTTTTTCTTTATTTTCTTTATTTTGAAAGGTAGCTTTCACTACCTTTGAAAATGAAAGTTCAAAATTAGCCAATCACTTATGGAAAGCAGTATTACAGAAGAAAATGACTAGTTCATTTATCAAAAACATGCATTTTTAGATAATGTCCTTTCACACGAATGTAATATCAAGACAAGCTATAACTACAGAAGCTCATTAGCTAGATCATACTGGTATGACAATTTGCTAGTTTTATGACTAACAGCACTTAAGTGGTTGTAATTATAGCATTTGAAAGGTAGCATCCTAGTAAGATGAATGGAGAACATCAAAAATATGATGCTTTTTTTCTAGCTGGCACAGATCCTTAGCAGCCACATCCCCTAATGTACCTAATGGGTATTTTTGATAGTCAGCATTTGTCAGGACAAGACAAATAGCATGTCTTTTACATGCATAAAGTTTTTCCAACCTTTCCTGCTTTGAAAACAACAAAATAAACAGATTTCTACTATAGTCAAACCTAGCTAAAAGCTACGTGCAAGGAAAATTCATAGCATTCATCTTCTTTTACATCGAGTTTTATGTAAGTTCTCTAAACTTTGATTTACTAGTTTATAGGGCTGAGATTTGAAAAAAGATATTTAACATCAGGATAGTTCAAAACCAAAGTGTATCTGCACAAAACCAAATAATTTTATCTACTCTCCAGAGATTATTGGAGCAGCTTACAAATTTCTGTTTGGCACCCTAACTTTTCATTTATGGCCACAATCACGGTTCTGTGGATTACATACATGCTTAATGTTTATACGAGATTTTTTTCTCATTTTCTCCCGACTGCAGTCACCCTGCAGTAGTAACAGCTTGTATTCCAGAACAGAAAGAATTGAACAACATGGTCAAATAGCTCTACCATTAATAAAGCCAGAAGCACATATGAGGAGAGACAAGATATAAAATGAAAATCAGAAGACTAGACAGAAAAATTCCCCAAAAAGACAAAAATGCAATGTATTATTTATCTCAGAACCAGCAAGTGTTGCAGAAAATGTGAATGAAATCTGCAGTCTAGTCTATAAGAATGATTATACCCTACGTGAATGTCAACAGGTTGAGGCATTTGCCCTAGATAAATGAAAAAAAAATGCAAGGAGGCAAGAGTTGTTTATAGGAGACAAAAGGAAATATTTAAAGTAATTCTTGTTACATTTTATGAAACTTGGTAGGTAGAAAAAAAACGCAGCAGGCAGTGATAGAAAGCTGCATTCTACAAAATTTATTGCACAGGTTGTGTTTTGAAACTGTCATACCTTAGACTCATGCTTTCTTCAACAGGCAACATACACTATGACAGATTTTAAAAAACAAATGAAAATATATTAAAAAAAAGATAATAATAAGTATGCTGTAATAGATTTAGTCTATATGCTGTGCCACCATTACTGATCAGTGAGGAAAGACCAGAAACTGTTGACTTAGAAAAAAATAACATGAAAAAATAACACGAAACTTCATTAGAATAACAGGTATGCTTGATGTCATCAAGTCATCTAAAAATACCGGGATAAAGATAGGATCATTTGAGTCTTCCAAAATGACTGAAAGACATGATTCCAAATCCTGCGATAAAACACTTAACAGTTAATAATATTGGGCTGAGATTAAGTGCTGAGATACATGAAAGAAGATTTGGGATAAATGGCATGCTAAATACATAATGTAGTTACTGAAAATGCAGAAGCCAGAATGAAGACTGAGATGGGAGAATGTGATGACAAAATTAAATCGAGCCAAAGAAAGCTGAGGAATTCCTACAAAATCTAACAAAATCAGATAAGTAACCAGTGTTATCCATCGTATTATGCCTGTATTATATATTACCCAGAACCCAAGTGCAGCTGAAAAGAATCTGCAGAATGAAACAGCCGGCACTAAAACCCAATATTCCGATTATACACGTTGAAGGGATTTATGTTAAACTAGATTTAGACAGATCTTATGGGTGGAATGCTGATTAACAACTGGGACACATTTTCTAGTTTCTTTTACTCCAAAAGGAATTCAGCTAATGCTCACATAGAGTATTCTGTGATACGAACCAAATACACATAGTGTAGATTGATGGGAGATTTCCTTCAAAAGGACAGACTCTTGTGAGGAATTAAACACTAAGGTAAAAAACCAAATTATTCTGATCTCATTCCACAGATCAGAATAAATGGGCCTAAGCACACGGTAATGGTATAAATGGTTAAAAAAAAAAAAAAAAAAAAGAAACAAAAAAGCTAACCTAAATTAAGATATGGTAAAACTGTAAAGGAAGCTATTATAGCACCACTACAGAAATTCCTGTTATAAGATCATATTGCTTCTGAGCATTTGAAAAGAACAAGGACAGAAACCAGCTGGAAGCTCAAGAGCTGGAAGCTCAAGAAGGAAACTGAATAGGCACTCCAAACACCAAACAGAGACAGTAAACAGCACACACTGTGCATTTAGTATTAAAGTGGAAAAGCAGTAGCAGTGTAGTTTCTTTAAGAAGAGAGAGAGAATTAAAAAAAAATTTAAAGGGCCAACAATGGGAGGGAACGGATATAAGTAAGATCAGACAGTATGGGGTTAACTAGTAACAAGTAACAACCCATAACAAGTAACTAGTACAAGAGAAAAAAATGTTTTCCTCAAAGTTGTAGTGCTATGTAATTGCAAATGTTGTAGCTGTTCTGGAACTGCATGCAAAATTGGTTTCTTTAGCTAGATAAATGATCAAAAATAACTGGAGATATAATAGAGGAAAAAAGGCATTTTGGTCCTGTGGATTCATGTTGCTGCTATGAAAACTTCAACTCTAAAGCCCATTTACTTCAAGGAATCACCTGCTTTCTTGATTGAAAAAATAAATATTTATGTCACTATTGTAGCTTTCCAGCATCCATCCATCTTACCAGTTTTGTGCAACTACTTGTGCTGATATTATCCTCTAATGGGGACTTGTTGTTTTTTGGGTTTTTTTTTGAATAGATAAAACTAACATATTTCTCTTGTAAAGAATGTACAACAGCAACTGCTTCTCTGTGAAATGCTACCAAAACTCATTTAGATCTCCGGTACAGTATACTGACAGAATATTCAGTAGGCTTATGAAGAACATCAGACTCAGCTAATCCAAAAAAAAAATTAATAATTCATATCGCATATGGTTAGTTCAAAATTCTCTATTGTGAGACTGATCTGATTAAAATGGAAAATTCAGTAGTATTTACATCTTATAACTCGAACTCATATCAAAGTAGTATTTAAAAAATATTTAAATATGCTTAATATTAAGATTTTTCTTCCTTTCTTCATGTTTTGATCCTTTTGTACCAAGAACTGGCCTCTTGACATAATTTCATCTACATTTCTTACATTTTAAAAAGTACTGCATCATTGCCAGTGATGTATTAGAAAGTGATATGCAAACATTAGTGACAAATTTAGGATTAGGATAACCTGTTTCATTTTCATATTATACAAGTATTTTACAGTTCCAGATCTACAAAAACATGCACTAAAAACCTCAGGACATGATTTCCTCAAGCATGATAGTGTATGAGTGCAGTGTTTAACATCATCCTGATAGCACCGTACCTCTACAAAGGATTTCTTCATCTTTTTTCCACAGACATGTCTGATGCCAAAGTCTACTTGCTATTGTGTGACTGACAGTATTGGTATTTGGTATAAAAGAAATAAGGAGAATAAATAGAATAAGCTAATTAACATGCTTCCCAACAACAGAAAAGTGTATCAGAGCATGAACTATAGCACAATATCACATAAGCAAATTGGACTGAAAAAAAAATGATGATTCACATTACTGACTTGACTTAGGTACATTTGACTAGACAGTTAATTTCTCTCGTCTCTTATTTTGTGTGAGAGAACATAAGTATCTTTTCCTAAATTAAGGAAGAAGCTGCATTATTACTTCTATTTATAGATGTACATGGCTGTAGTTTTTACTTTGTGAATTTAATCCTTTTTGTATAAAAATATAAATGTGGTTGCTGCAGTCCCCCAAAAGACTAGGTAGAAATGGTGAAATTTAACCTTTAAAAGGCAAGTCCAGTAGCCTATTATTTTGCTTATGATTTCTCACACTTGAAGGAAGGTAATCTCTCTCCGTACAGTGACTATGGGAAGAACTGGCAAAACAACTTCAGCCACAAAATGAATCAGATTATATGAAAATGTATCTGATGTTATACTATTTTCCAAATACTTGCTATTTCTACAATGCCTCATAGTTCACAACCGTAACTGTGCTTTCCAATCATTCCAAAAATCTAGCTATTGAGCTATGCTTCTCTTCATCTCAGACATCCATTGTATCATAATCCACCATACCCTCACTCAGGAGCAAATTCAGTTTCAGGACACAAACCTGTTTTCCTATTTAATGTCACAGAATAGAATTTCTATATGACTATTAGGGTCTTCCATTAACAGATTTCTAATCAATATGATTAACAAGGAATCTAAAGGCAACATCAGACCAAAGGGAAGTACTACATTATGAAAACAAAGGCCCTAACTTGTAAATTTAACAAAACTGTGGTAAGCTGGCTAAGGAGTTCAGAATCTCTTCTTGTCTTATTATCCCTAGTATTGATTGAAGTCTCTCCACCTTAAAATTGCCGGTGAGGACGAATCTGTTGAGTCTCACTAAATACAGCAAAGCAATGAAGTCCCATGAGTTTTTGGGACCAGTTAAACAGATACTATATATTTTAGAAAAATATTTCCTATCCTTGAGGATAAGAACTGTAGCTGCAATATCAAATAGACATCTATTTGTTTCCATAAATGATCTCACCTAAATAAGTTACTGTAGAATACAGTATTCTTAAATTTGCATGAACAAAGAAGAAAAATAAAGGAAAAAGTAGGAGTAAGTCAGTGAGTCTGTACAACTTGATAAGAGAGATTATACATCTTCACATGTGTACCCCACCCACTGTAGTTCGACTTGGAAGAGAATTTCTGGTCCTCAACAGATTTACACATAACCCATGAAAGTTCATGACCTTTTTCTGGTTTATCAGAAATGTAATTTATTTTCCTCAGCCAACTGTTTCCTATCACACATTAACATCAACGCAAAGAGCAGTTTTTCCTAAATGGTAGACTGTTAAGACGAACTATGTCAGCAAACTACATTGCCTGAGCTACAGCAGACACTGCCTATCTGACCACTAACAAAGAGGTCATTGATCTTCCTGTAAGGGACAATATATCATAGGATGTACACGCTGATAGGCTCCATGCCATCTGGAGCAATAGGAAAATATTCCTTTGTGAATATGTCTATGGAATAGCTGACACGTCCTTATCTAGCTCTTGCAGCCAGCATATTATTAATGCATGGGAGACAAACAGAACGCACAAGTGTCTGGAATAGTCTCCCTTCCTGTTTCAAGGAAAATGCCAAGCGTTTGTATTATTTTATGGTTGCTGAGTTTTCCAAAGGTCTACTCTGACTTCAGCAGGACTGTGCCTTGATTGGGAAACGATGCTACTTTGAAGCAGTTAGAGTGGACATTCTATGAGGTTTATTAATCAAAGAATAGAACAGACGGTCTTGACATTGGGAAAGACTCCTCCCTTTCCTCTGCTGAAGTTAGATTCTCTAATCTCAGTTTGGCACACATATAAGATCTATTGCATTTGACTTACAAAACACTATTCCTTTTCTGAATATTTTTATAAAGATGAAAATGAACTGTTTCCAGGTGCACTTGGTACTTTGACCAAGAGAAATACCAAAAGATGGCTTATCAGTTCCACACTAGTCATTTTTGTTGTTGTTTAAAGCATCTTTAGATGCTTTAAAATGGAAACCTTAGTCCTCCATGTTGGAAAAATACTGAATTCAGCACCTCCAAAAGAATACATTTTAGGGCCATCTGTAAATTATTTAGCAGGTATCAAAAAAGTGTTTATACTCCAACTTTGTTCTTGTTGTGCCATTAGGTAAGTTGCCAGAGCAGGTTTTGTATTCTGTTAGGAAAGACTAAGCAATGTTAACTAGCGTTCTGATGCGGCCATGAAACTTGGCCCAAACCTAATTTATAGGCTTGTCATTATAGCTACATAAGAACAGATATAACCACCCATTTTTTTTCTAATATTTAATAAATTATACTAGCAAAAAAGTATTTTTTATATAGAAAGTTAAATTCTTCCCAAACCGAAGTAAGCCGTACTTTCAAATCCAGTACTATATGGGTACTATATTGTATGGGATAAAGTTGAATGTCTGTTTTCTGAAAAGGCACTCTCAGTGCATAGTTTGGGAAAACCTTCCAAAATTGTTAGAATGCATCTAAATGTTGTACATATTTACATGTTGTCTTCTACCTTCGTGTTCTCAAAAATGAAAGAAACACATTGCCTGCATTTTTAAATACAGAGTGAAGCCCCACATTTCTTTTAAGTTATAGTCAAAAAGAGAAATTAAGGATAGTACACGTGACATTTCTTTTGACTATCACTACTAGTATTCATCAAATACAAAATTTGTTCTATAAATATATATATATATGAGAGCAAGAGAAGTACTTACAAATTTTTGAATTAGCTATTCATCTAAAATGCTATCACAGTAACAGTTTTTCAATTATATTTGCTACCGAAGATTTTGCATCTGGATGGAACAAAAAAACCCCAAAACTTTTAAACCAGAAAGATGTGATTTATGAATGAAAGAGAAATGTAAAAATCTAATCAAATTTGTACTGGAGAGGAAAAACAGAAAACGAATTAGGCAAAGTAGTTGTTATGCTTGGCAATTGACCCCTATTTTTCTTCAAATGAACATAAATCTTACTTTTTAAAGGCTGATTAATTGAGCATTAACAAGTGATATGGTGGGTTATAGTTAGGGCAAAGGGACCCTGATACTCTACCAACCATATTTTGGTAAAAATGAGGATCTATGAAAGGATGAACACCACACAGTGCTTTGACTATTCTGCCCATTGATATGGGGCAGATAGATACTAAAATTAATTTGAAAGAGACATACTTTCTGATATGAAATTGTTTCAGCCGTATGGGCGTCTTCTTGATCCTTCAGTACTTTTTGTGCATCTGTATTGAGAGCCTGAAGCTGCTGGATCATCTCAGACTGCTGTGCTGTATGCTCAATGTTTTGTCTGTAAAGATTCTGCAGCTCTAGTAACTCCTTCCTGTGAAAAGCAGGCAATAAAAGAGAAATTTAGCAAAGAACAGCAATACTCTCAGTTAAAAATCTGTGTTTAGGTAACTTTATTGTAGATAATGAATATCCTATATGTAATTATTTTTCTATTAATTGGCTTATAAGAACTGAAAGTTACATATATAATATTTATTGCATCCCTTTGAAAAAAAAGTCTACAAATCGCACTTCAAAAAAAGGTCTTTCAATTTATGCTTAAATGCTCTGATTACTTTAAACAGTCATGGTGTTGAAGGGGTTATGGTTGGACTTGGTGATCTTGAAGGTCTTTTCCAATCATAGTGATTCTACGATTCTATGACTACTGCACTGACACTTTCTAATCAGCACTCTGTTAACTATTCAGCAGTTATATGCCAAAATGTAAAACATTTAAAATACCTGTCTGTAAGGTAAGCTTAATCTTTGTTTCTCAAGTTGGAATATCACAATAAAGATAAAACTTATACTTAGATCGCATTATATGTGCAATGTTATTCTATGTTCTAAAACGGACCTGGTATTTGGATATTTCTGATAAATTATTAAAGGATATTCTGTCTGGGAGTACAGCATACCTCAACAACTACAAAGCAGATGAGGAAACTTTGGAATGTATTACATGATACGATATAGTAAAATAAGATTTAGAAACCCTACAACTTAGAACTGTGCTGTAATGACATCTGAGGATGGATCTATAATAATCAAGCTGCTTGAAAATCTTATTCTATTTCTAATAGATACTAGAAACTAAGGCAGAAATTAAAGATCAGTAACTCTTAGTCATGATAAACCATTATTAAAAGCCTCAAATATTTCTGTATTGCATTTCAGTTGACTATTAGTCTCTTTTGTATCTCTTCTACTTAATTCCCTGTTTAATGCACAAGCACGTTTCAAATTAGTGTTAAGTACAGCTAGTGAACTCTGCATCTGTCACTCCAGCTCATTTACTTGTTGACCACCTGCAGTCACAGAATCGCAAAATGACTGAGGTTGAAAGGGTCCTCTGAAGATTACCTAGTCCAATCCCTCTGCACAAGAAGGGTGACCTAGAGAACATTACATGGGATTGCATCCAGGTGGGTTTTGAGTATCTCCAGATAAGGAGACTCTACAATCTCTCTTGTGAACCTTCTCCAGTCCTCTGTCACACTCACAATGAAGAGTTTTTTCCTCAAATTCAGGCAGAATTGAGTTGTGAATGGAGTTTCAATTTGTGACCGTGACCGCTGCCTCTTGTCCTATCATTGGCAACCACTGAAAAGAGTCTGGCCTCATCTTTTTGATACCCGCCCTTAAGATATTTGTTTATTCTCTCAGACTTCTCTTTTCTGGGCTAAGCAGTCTTTCAGCCATTCCTCATGAGGAAGATGGTCAAATCCTCTATTCATCTTTGTAGCCCTATGCTAGACTCCCTCCAGTATTTCCATGTTCCTCTTACGTAGCTCAGGATACCACTGGCCTTCTTGGCCCCAAGGGCACACTGCTGTCTCAGGAACAGCTTGCTGTCCACTGGGAATCCCAGATCCTTCTCTGCAAAGCTGCTCACCAGTAAGTCAAACCCCAGCCTGAAATGGTGTATGGGGTTATTCCTCCCTAAGTGCAGGACCCTGCACTTGCACAAGGTTCCCGCACAAGGTTCCTTCCTGCCCATCTCTCCAGCCTGTTCAAGATTCTATGAATAGCAGCACAGCCACTTGGTGAATCCATGCTGACTACTGCTCATCACCTTCTGGTCATTCATGATTAGGGATGTAATCCAGGATGAGCCACCCCACCACCTTTCCAGGGATGAAGGTGAGGATGAACAGGGTCTTCCAAAAGGGTCCTGTGATCATAGAAACCAAAACACCAGCCACTCAGCCAGTTGTTAATCTGTAAAATCCATCTACTTCTCCTCACATCTTTCCCCTTCACTGGCAAGATTAAAGAGACAAAAAAACTAGGCTTCTAGACCACCATCCCCATAGCTGTGAAATCCATTTCTGATGGCCTCCTGTTTTCCATTGGTGCCTTCACGGAAGAGCAGCAGAGGGTAATAGTCAGATGTGTGGACAAGTCTTGACAGCCTTTGAATTGACATCTTATATTTGAGCTCCTGACAGTCAACAAATCTTGCTAGACAAGGGGTCAGCTAGATGCCTCCTACCCCTGCAGCAGGGTGTCACCATCAGCAATCACTCTCTTCAGCGTGCTGAATGCTTGGGGGTCAGGATTAGTAGGAAGGCCAACAGTGCGGTGTTGTGTCTATCATATACCACCTGATCAGGAAGACCAAGTGTTGAGGTCTTCTTTAGACAACTAGAAGGAGCCTCATGTTTGCAGGCCCTGGTCCTCAGGGCCAACTTGAGTTGCCTATTAACTGCTGGAAGGATAAAAGAGTAGGACACAAGCAATTCAGGAGCTTTCTGGAGTGTGTTTATGATAACTTCCTAACACAGGTAATCAAGGAACTGAAAAGGAGAGGTGATCATTTGGACTTCGTGCTTTCAGCCAAGGAACCACTGGCCAGGGACGTGAAGGCTGGGAAATGCCTTGGCTGCAATGGCCATGAGATGACAGTCTTAAATATGCAGCACTATTCTTCCAGATTGAGCATAAGAGAAAGATCTGTGAAACCTTATGTAAAGCTTAAATTGCTTCAAAGGCATTTTAAACCTTTTGCACAGACCTAAATAAATTCCTTCTTGCTTGTAAGGCTTGACTAATTAAAATTAGGCTTGAAACCCTTAAGTCTAGGATGCTTAGCCCACTTTTTTTTTTTTTTTTTTTTTTTTTTCCTGTTACTATTGGTACTGTTTGACTTTTAGACCCAATGATAATTGTAGAAGTGTGAATTTTAATGCTCATTGCTTCTTAAATAATAATAACAATGTAGTAAGAACCAAAACATATCAAGAGACAGTCTGCATAATTTCTCACCCACCAGTAGGTATCCAGAAGTTTTACACTTTACAAAACAGAATGGGATGAAAATACATTGTTTCAGGAAAATATCTCTAACATGAGGTAATACTTCCTTGGTGCAGTGGCTGAGAAGATTTGGAATTACAGCTAAAGAAAGCATGAAATACTTGCCTTGCTCTTGTCATATCATAATCCTTTTGGGAGAGTTCTTCCTGCTTCACAGCTAGCTGAGATGATAACTTACTGCATTTACTGTGCAACTCTTTCATTTGTTCTCTTGTCTCTGTTAAATCGTTTTCTAAATTCTGCAAATAAATAAAATTTAAAGTATATTGAAGGTAGCGTAAAAGAAAGAGCTAAAAATCTTTTGTGTGTGCTATGTATTTATGTACATAAACGTGCTTGCACACACATCCATATATTTATTGCTGAGTAAATGTACATTTATCTTTGTACTCACGTGTACACTTCTATAGGATTATGAAACAACTACTAAATTTCATACAAACACTATGACTGATTTTGTGTAGGTATTTATTCCTTTCTGTAAAATATGTTCTTTAATTTATTTGTTGCATGTCGAAGGACAACCCTCAATCAGACCTTTGCAGAGCAATAGTAACTACATGACTATTGATTAAATCTTTTCTTTGTAGAATTCAAACACAAGAAATCTAATCCTAACAAAAACAACTATATTGTTGCTGTTTTCAAACTATTCTACAATTGCACACACTTCATACATGGAATTAAAATTATGGCTAAGGACTCATTTTTGAGACTGCTTGCTGAATGGTATAAATGAAAGCATATGTTTCTGCATTTGTAATTCAGGAAAAGAAATGGTATGCAAAAACAAAAAAAACCTTCTGTGAATGATCATTTTAAAAAATGTAAACAAGCAACAGTCTACCTTTTACAGTAAGTCTTTGTGTAAAAGCTAGTGAGCCAAGGGGGACAGTATTTCTGGGACATATGCTGGTGAGACAGCTTACGCAGGCAAGGTTAAGATGTTTCTCTACAGCCACCTTATCAAGGTTCTTTGGGGGTTTAGCAGACTGGAGCAGTAACACTTCAGTCCTTAAGAAGCTTTGCACGTAAGCAACTGCAGGTTTTGAAGGCAAGAACAGAAACTGAACAAACACAAACTCCAGAGCAGAGTTTCAGAAGTTGTTAGTTCCTGCCCTTAGACCTACATTGGTACCATTACACATAGACAAAATCTCTTGCTCTATCTGAGGCAAACATTCCCAGATGGAGCAACAGTCTGAAATGACTAAATCTTGATAGGACAGCATCTCATTTATTGTCAGTGGTATGGTAGTTTCTCCTCTGTTTGACCAGACACTTCATTAAAGAAATACCAAAATGCATATTTTTCTCCTTCAGCATAGATGACTCAAATATTGAGCATATTAAAACATTTTTAGAGTGAAATGGAGTTATCTTTAACCAATTTCCCCAAAACTTCACTAGGAAGAGCATATGGTTCTCAATTTCAGCTTCTTCGGGTTGTCTCCTTCAGGGTTGCACAACTTCATAATACAGAAATAGTCTATATGAATTAGAGGAAATTCTTAGTTGGTGCTAACAGGCAGCTCTGATTCCGTGTGGTTGAAGGAAGTAGTACACACAGGCACACATGCACACACATGCATACTGCTAACTAGCATAAGGTAAAGAGGAAGATTGACCTGACCCACCGTCCTTGGAAAGTACAGCAAACCAGCTGTGCAGCAGACTAGGTTTCATTACAGCTTTAGAGCAAAACTGGATTTCCCTGGTTTGAAGCAAAAGCCCTGGCACAGGCTGCCCAGAGAGGCTGTGGAATCTCCTTCTCTGGAGATCTTCCAAACCTGCCTGGATGCCACCCTGTGCCATGTGCTCTGGTGTCCCTGCTGGGCTGGACTAAATGAGCTCTAAAGGTTCCTTCCAACCTCAACCATCCTGTGATTCTGTGTGATTCTGTGAAAGGTAAATACTGAATTGTTTTTAAAATAACTTAAAAGTATGTTATACATATTTGGATGCATAAGAAGCATACTAAGAGCAAATTGTTTTTCATCACATTCTGTTAATACTAGTAACGTACGTTTTGTGAAACAGCAGAATTCATGAATGAAGTAAAACTATTTTTTTTCATTTTATGATAAGTCACAGTTTATATACTCAGTGAGCCTCGCTGATGAGTTGTCATTTGATCTTGAAGGCTGAGGAGCAAAAATTACTTCTACTCAGACAGTAAAAAATTCAGAATGGTAGGAGACAGATCATTCTATTGACACAAAAATGTTGAAGTGTCATCAAGTATTACGTTGGTGTCGTAAAGTATTCATCTTTAAAACCTGCACCTAAGCACTTGCAAGGTTTTCCTCAATGCTATTTTTTCCCAGTAAGTAGAAGTTATTGTAATATGTAAGATTATTTCCCATTTACAACTTTTAATTTAATAAAAATTACAACAGTTTAAATTTTTCCTGAATAAATTCTATTTGCATTTCTCTCACAACATACTAAAAAATAGTATTTTTCATGGAACATATTCTTACCAACGATGTTACCAAAGCTCAAAATCCCAACATACAATGCAGAGTAAGGTACAAAGATCAGAAGACAAATAGCTTTGTCATTAGTACAGTTGTATACAAAGTCACATGATGGTTGAAGTTAAAATCAAATAAATAAATAAATAAATCATCTAATGACTCACCCTAAATCTGAAACATGTAACTTCAGGTTTTAATTTCATCTAACTAAATGAATGTAATCCGATAACGGGTTACTCTCCTGTAAATTTCCTAGAAGCATTACCAAATGGGTGAAACACAGGAAAAAAAAAGTGCATGGACTGATGGGTTACGCAAATAACTTGTACAGTGAAATACCGCATATTCATTAGAATTTATCCATCATTCAACTTCTAAGATTACAAAACATAAACTTTTACCCTCAAACTATGAGTAACTTCCTTTTTTAAAGTTTTGTGGGATTTATGCTACTTTTTACAGACAGTTTAGAACTGTCTATACTTGATCTTTATAACTTGATCTTTTAAAATAACCTGTAATATACTAAAGCAAATTAAGTACTATTTAAAATACACTAAGTTGAAATTTCTAAAAATTTGGTTATATATGTGGACGGAAAGGAAATGATATCAAAGAAAAAAAAAACAAAAGATATATCATTAAATTGTATGTTTCTTTAAAGCAGTACTGAAACAAATAATGCAAAAGAAGTCTACTTTTAGCATGCTTGCACCATATTATTTCTGTCTGTGAAAACTGGTCACCCTAATTAAAATTAAGTGAACAGCAGGGTAATAGTTAAGGATAAAAAATACAAGTATACTTTAATAACATCAAGTTCCAAAAATACAAATTCAGGAAATTAAGAAGTCAGGTGAATTTCAAAGTGCACCAAACATGAAAAGTAAAACACACTGACAAGGCAACACTGTTCCATGTAGCAGTATCATGCACCTGTAGCTTCAAAACTGTTATAGAGACACTTTTAAACGCTGTAATTTCATTTACAACTTGTTATGTATCATTACTGAGCTGAAAGAATTTTTTCAAGTTCTTGCATGCCAGTAAATCTCTCATTTTTCTGTGCAACTAGAAAACCAGAGAGAGAGAGATGTTTCTTAAACTGTTATGTTTTAACAGAGAACAGAGTTTATGTTTCTTTAGGAATGTTATTTTCAGACATTAATTACTTTAAGAAGTCCTTTATCAACTAGGAAACAAGAAACAGTAAGGTATTTCCCTGTCTTTTACAACTGAAAGTATAATTAAGGTATTCCATCTTTTATAATATTGAATACATACCTTAAGCAAAGTCCCCTCTTCATCCACAACAGTGCCAAGTTTGTATCAGCTTACATCCTAGCTCATTCCTAACTATCAAAATACAGTCATGCATATGCTGGCAGATTATGAGTTCTTCAACTCACAGAGAAGACATGAGAAGCCTGGGAAGGACAAGACGTACTCGAAGGCTGAAGCCAAAGACTATGAAAGCCCAGTGCTAGGTATATTTATGCACTGTAACCAACTTTATGAAGGTACACCATAAGATAAAAGGGCCGCTTATTTTAGCCACAGTGAGCCCTCTTCCTGACAAAACAAATACTTAATACTTTCTAAATATTCATAAAACAGGCAACCTAATCATAATAGTGTTATGTTCTGTTTTGAAATAAGTTGGATTTTATAATTCGATTTGGGTTCTGGTAGGCCCGGAAACAACTGTACGACTGACACTTCCACACTGAAAACTATTTTTAATTCTGACAAAATATGTTAGTAGCATTTAGTTAATGTAAGGCCACTTGTACAAAAGGAAACAGGCTGCCCAGAAAGGTTGTACAGTCTCCTTCTCTGGAGATCTTCCAAACCCTCCTGGCTGCCACCCTGTGCCCCGTGCTCGGGGTGTCCCTGCTGGAGCAGGGGGGTTGGACTAGCTGATCTCTAGAGGTCCCTTCCAACCTCAACCATTCTGTGAGTCTGTGATTCTGTGAAACCGTGACTCACAGCCCTTGGAGAAGCTATGATATACAGCCTATTGTTCTTAATCATCTAAAACATGTTTTAAAAATAATGTTGATGTAGTTTACACTGATCACGTTTGATTTTATTTTTCTAGGGATATAGAATACTGGTTTGAACCGTTCCTGTATCCATAATCTACAAAACTGTTATATAGCTCTTGTTACTGAAAACAGTGTATTAAAAAAAATCCTAATGACTTGAGGTTGAAAGAAAAAAATGGCTTTCAGAAGAGGATGGAATTTCTAAACCTTTACAGGACACTTTTATAAAAATCCAACTGCCATTTTAACAATCACTTAAGAACACTTAAGAACAATACCACAAAGCAATGATTCCATCATTAAATTTACTCAACAATTGTTATTTTTAAAAAAATCATTTAAAGAACATATTATACCGATCCATAACAGATAATCTGCAGCACAACATACTGTAGGGTGATATCTTTGTATTCGACCTCTGAGGAATAAGGCTTCTACTGCTTATGTTGTTTGTAAGTCATCTGGCATTCTATATTGATTCTGGAGCATGTCTAGTAACAGAAGTGGGGAAGCCACTTCTTCAGAGAGATAAAGCTTAAGCAAATGCTAGCCAGTGGTGTATACCTAAAAATAGCATTGAACTATAGAACTAACATATTTCTGTATATTTTTATGAATGCTTACTTACCAAATATCGATTAAAAATAATGAGAAAAAAAATACACTCTCCTGCTCCCTAGAGATCAAATAAAACAGTTATATCATACAGATAGTATTTAGTAATACACTTTTAAAACCTTAAAATAGTCTTGGGAGAGAATCCACTTTGGCTAATTCTGTCCAACAGCGAAGGTCTGAAGCCTCTTGTCTAACAGGTAGGGATGAAAACGCACCCAGGCACAGCCACCCCTCCCCAGAAGCAGGCACCAGCACCAGCTCTGGCTTCCCGCTCATGGTCCAGCAGACCCAAGTGGCCAGCAGGATCTCAGGAGTCTCCGCCGCTACATCCTGCAACACCCACGCAAGGGCAGCTGCAGGTCTCCCCACCTGGTCGGGGCAGGCATGTCCAAGGCCAGAGCCAGCAGCACCTTTCCATGCCCGCTGAGCTGCCCTTGGCGCCAGCAAGCAGCTCCTCCAGCCTCACAGCCTCTCCTGCCCGCAGGTGAAGTTCAATCTCATAAACACAATGCTCTGAAGCCAACTGTTCTGGCAGTTAACAAATATATCTACACCTGAATATATTTAATATTTAAATATGCCCATCCACCGGTGTAGATGTGACATCCTAACTTGGGTACAAGAATATCTTTTGAGAGTATCTAGCACCTTGCAAAGAGTTGAGATGCATGAGATGCACTACTCCCCACACTTGTCCATAAAGCATTTTAGTACAAAAGCTCACCAGGTTCATCAGACATGACTGACCCTGACTGCTTGTTCTCAATTGCCTTGTCCTTCATGTGCCCAGAAAATGTTTTTTAAAAGTACTTTCTCTACGGTTTTCCCAGGATCTGGAGTAAGGCTGACCAGTCATTGATTCCTGGATCAGTCCCTTGACCTTCCTTGGAGATGGGTTCAACACTTGCTTTTACCTAGTCACCAGAAGCTACCCCAATCACTGCAACATTTCATAGGTGATAGACAGCAGCCCCTAAGTGACACAACCAGCTCTGAGCACCATCATATCCTTATTTGGTCCAACTGACCTGAACAAACTCTCCCCAGCTCATACCCTGCTGATATGTCCCCTCCATCACTCCTGCCTCTAGGGACAAAGGCTTGGAGGGCCTTCTTGGGGGAAGACTGAGGGAAAGACACGGACTACCTCAGCCTCATCTATGCTCTTCTATCACTGTTTTCTTGATTATTGAGACTATACTTTGATTGGAGATGCCCTCAAAGACCTGCCAGCTGATCTGAGCTCTTTTACCATTCAGAGCTACATGACAAGGATGTTGAGGGCATCTCCAGTCTCCTTCCTCAGCTCATCTCAGGATCTTGGGCTTCACAATTTCATGGTCAGTAGAGCCAAAGCTGCCATTGGTTATCAGATCCCCAACTTGTTCTTCCTTGCTAGTAGAGCCTGATGTATGCCACTCCTAGTTGGTTCTGACAGTACACATCTCAAGAAGTTACCTCTGAAACAATCCAAGTACCTCCTGTTCCCACTCTGAAGCATCGACACTGCTGTTGCTACCTCTATAATCGTATGGCTGTGGCACACTTTTCTTCAATGAGCATACCTCATCAGTCATGAAGATTGATGCATTAAAAATCATTCTGACCATTTTCACTGAAGGTGTGGATAACAGTAATTTTCAATAATTTATCGCATATTGCATACAATGCATTTGACAACTTGAAAATTAAATCAGTCTAGCACACACTAGTGGATTTCCCCCGCTCCTTTCTCAACCCCTGCAAGGATCAAAAAAAACCACGCAGTGTCCTGGAAATGCTACAATCTTTTCATTAAAACCACTCTAAGAACCTTGATTTGCCATAACATTACTTCTCATATTAAAAGACTTGAATCAAACTCTTTACAGAGGCTTTCCGTCAATATAACAATCAGAAGTGTCACCAAAACAGGTAATTTGAAAGTGGGAGCCAAAGATGTCTCTGTGGAAGATGCTGAATAGTTATTACGCTGAATACACCAGAAGGTCATGTAATTTGATATTGCAAGGAAAATAGCTTAGTGACTAAGCATTCATTAGCCAAGTTGGTGGGGAGGAACATATAAACACATAAGCAGCCATTAAACACTGATACCATGTCTATGGCTTATTTCTCTTGTGGATATTTAAGAAGAACATTCTGATTTCCACCAGCAAATTTGACATTTAAATAAAAAATGGAATATTCTTCACAATTTCTGAAGAAAATATATTTTTTCTTTTTAATTTTATCATAAAATGTGAAAATAATGTTTTAATATATTATATGCACTAATAAGGTCTCTCAGAGTGGAGCCCTCTGAAGGCTAAGATAACTGTAGTCTTGAATAAATTGTAAAGTTTTAAACTTTCTTCCAAAACAACAAATACCAAGTCTACCGCAATTAAATTATAGTTAAGTAAATTATACATTGAGAAAAAAAATCTTGAATGATAATAATTTTTTTTTTATTATTTAATATATACGTATTTTATCTTAAAATGCAGTATCTTTTATTTTTTAATGATTACATTTTAAGAAGACTATTTGAAGTCAGATTCCTGCTTTGCAACATCAATTTTTAAAAAGCTGTGGGTCTTAAGTGAAGGAATGTAAATGAATGTCAGTCCCCACTGGTAGATTTGAATATATAACTTGTTGTTTAAAGAAAATAACTTGTAGTGTAAATGTCCAGAGAAGTTGGTTCTGAAATAACATCCATGAGTCCATTCCATTTCGTACCTTTATTTTGGCATCAGTGCCAGATATTTCTATTTTCCACTGTGCCTCCTGCTTCCTCAGTTTCTCCAGGTCATTTAGCAGGTCAGCACAGCGTGTATTTAATCCCTTATTTTCCTCCTCCAGGTTTTTTATAACCAGTCTGTTTTGCTCTTCCTTCTTCTGTGCACACTCCTCGGTGTCCTGTAGAACAGTACCACAAGGGCCGATAAACAAAAAAAAAGTGAGAACTAATCAGCAAATATAAACTGTGCAGTTTTACCCTCACAGCAGCTTCTTCTATATTTGATGGCCAAGGTCACCTGTGTACTTTTATTGGCCTCTTTCATGCAGGTGGAAGGGTCATATTTTTTAACTGGATGACAGCTTTGATGAGTACACATTTGCAAAGAGCCCATTAATTGATCAAGCTGCCTTTGATGCTGTCCCCAGCTATTTTTGAGACCCACACAGACATATCCTCCCAGACCTCGGCTTTATCAATTAATAATGCCAGTCCCATCAGAATCTAATTACAAGAAGCCACATCTTCACACTCCTACTTTCTTTGCTCCATTTCCATCATTAACTATTTATCTGAAAGTTATAAAGCTTGGATTCTTGGCTTTAAAGCATCTTCCTCAGAGTTGGAGTGTGAAAAAACTGTGAGGTATAGCAAGGCCTAAGGCAATTTCTTCTCCAGGCTTGTCACTTTCTGTGCCACAAAGGCTGACATTGCTTAAAGAACTACTTCAAAGCTAAAGTCTTATAAAACTATGTACAAGTCAATATACCTTAAGTTCTTGGCTTTTATCTTTAAATTTCTGGTTCAAGTTACTGAATTCATCCTTCAAATGGGCATTTTCCTCATCTAAAACAATACTTCTCTGTTTTAAGTTGTTTATCTCCTGCTGGTGTCCCAAGAGTCTCTATTAAAAAAAAAAAAATACATAAAAAGCAATTGTAAAAGAATATGCATGTACTGATATCATTTTAGACACAAATCCTGTGTCATGTAAAAATCTAACAAATGTTTTTTATAGCATTTTTTTAAATTCACTACTACATGAAACTTATTTGAAAATGCATCATTATATAACACAGTGATGAAAAGAGGAAAGAGAGAATCTTGGTGCCACCAAACAAAGAAATCCTTAACTACAAATTTAGTCAAGCTTAGAGAAGGTCAAAGTCATCTGTAGAAGTTGTATTTGTTGTGGGGATTAAGAATGCTTTTTCTTTTTTTTTTCTTTTTTTTCCCTCCCACTTTTAACATTTCAGGAATCTGGCCAAAAATAAGATTTGAACATTCTCCAAATTTCATGAAAGTAATAAGAAACAAGTATTAAGCGAAACAACAAGGAAGATTATGATACAAAACAGTTATATGAAAGGCATTTAAATCTAAATGAATTTGCTGCTAAGGCAAGTAAATCAACACTGTTGGAACACAGACAACAATGCACTGTACTGTACATACTGCAATCTAATGGCCATTAGTAAAACCAATCCAACTTTCTGTGCTACCACTGTACTCTGTTCTTTTAAAGGCATTCATATTCCAATACTTTTAAGGCTGTGGACATTGGAACTTTGCATTCCTATTCAGCAGCTCAATTTAGTTTCATGTATTGCTTCCTCAGTTTCTTAAAACAAAACAGCATTTGATTTAAAACATTTTCCTAATAGTAACACTAAAACTATAGTAAGAAGCAGAGGAAACCTCTGTCTAAGGCAAAAATGCATCTGCCTTTAATATTCAGATCTAAAAAGATGTTATCAATGAGGTGTTTTTATAAAAAAAAAGTATGTCTTTTGATTAGTCTACAGTACTGGTGGTAACCTATATAAAGGTTTCTTGAAATAACATGTCCAACCTGAAAACAGTTAATTCAAATTCATACATATCATAGGCATGAAGAATGAAAATCTTGAGAACAAAAACGTTACACGTAGGAGGTGTTCCTGTGAAGCACGCTGTGGAGACATCAGCAGACCTTGCTAAGCACATTCGTCAGTGTCAGTATGCTGGTATCCTAAGCACTCACATTCCACCCAGAAATTATCCTCTATGGAATAAGCACAGAGTGATCCTGCAGTTCTGAAACCCTGAACAGCAGTGTGCACATCAGCTTTTCCTCAAGCAATGAATGTTCTTTCTTCCTACTCTACAAAAATAATAACACTAAATAAAAATAAGAAAAATAATAATGCTACTAGGCACAAAATCTTTAGTGAGTTATGTTGTAATATTCATCAAGTAGCTAAATACCAAATCTTTTTCAACATTACCGAGATGAATTGTCTCAAAAGTGTTGATTACACATATTTGATTGTGAAATTAAAGCTGATATAAATAATTTCTTCAAACAAACATTTTTTAAGCAACTGATGAGCTTCTGTGGTACCCTGGCACCAGAAAAATATATTTGAGGATGCGCAGTGACATTAACCTAAACATTTAGCAAATATCTCAGTCTTTAAAAGTATCTATTACTTTATGTTTTCTTGTATTGAATCTCTCTTCATTCTTATTTTTATTTGTTTTACTGAGATCTTTATTCTAACTTTGCTCTACCACTTTGAAGCTTTCTCTTCTGTAGACCTCTTCCCTTTTCCTACACATTACATTCTCCCTTTTCCTGTATATTTTGTGCTCTCCTCTACCACCTCCCCAAAATCTTCTAAGTTATTCCCCTATTTTTATTAATTCCATTTGTTTCTGACCAACATAGTGATCCGGATACACACAACAAGAAAAACAATAAAATTTATTACAACTGAAAAATGAAGCATGCAACATACAGAAAGCAAAATGTCCAAGCAAAAGCTTGGACACAACTATTCAACATAATGAAAAATGGAAGAGAATACAGCTCTATTCTGCAGCAAATACTGAAAATATTAAACAAATGTTAAAATACAATATTCGGTAGATAGTGTGGGAAGGCAAGAGAGGCATTTTTCTTCCTACATAAAAAATTTCACCTTAAAATGACAACAACAAAAATTCATCTTTCTTCTATTTCACAGACTGTTAGCAAACACTGGGGAATTTAAAGAATATAGCGAATAATGTAATTTCTAATAGCAGTCTTTAAAAAGACAGGAAAAGAAATGTGAATGTGAGCTAAGGAGAAGAACAGGTGAGTGGGATAATCGGAGGAAAACGAAAATATAGAAAAACTGTATTCTCATATCCTCTTTATTTTTTTTAAATTCAGTGCCATTAATTCAAAGCAACCAATCAACCAGGCAAAAAAAAAAATCCCAAAGGATTCCATTAATACACCTTTTTACCAACAGTTCTGTCATACAGAGACACAGAAATGTGAAAATATAGAGTTTGTTCGTATCTAAGACAGTGTTCAATTGTTAATTTAAGTTGAAACCTACCGCAAAGCTGCCTACTTTTATAATATAACTAATTCTCCTACAGAGACTTCATTCTACATTCTCATTCCAACAGACTCTAGTCAAGGCTTTCCTAAGATATTGAAATTTTAAAAGCACTATTAATGAATTCAGAATAGTACAGAAAATTTTCATTTAAATACACTCACACACATGTGCATGTACACATATAGACCAAGATATACAATTTTTAGATGTGTGCATACATGTACTTGGAAATAGTATACACACGCTACCTGAACCACCTGAACACAAAGGAAAGGTAACAGCCTAAACATCCACTTGTGCATTCTTATCTTTTGCATACTAATTTTGCATAATCATGTAGGGTAAAATCAATCACAGATTTTTTTTATTCTGTCTTTTCCAGTAAGAATGACTGTATTCTGGTCTTCAGAAGGGAGATATATTGCCAGTACACCAGCAAGTGTTCAATATATATTAAGAAAGGAATAGAGATATGAAAAGACTCAGCTAAAGATGACATTAGTGACCCTCTGTTCTGAGGCTCCTAGACACCAGGCTTAGCCTTAACTAACCCATAGTGAAAGTACTTGCTTTTCAGAAACACAAAAATAAACTGTTGCTGGGATGATTTTGTCGCATCTTTAAAAAAATGAATGAATCCGTGTCATCACATCAAGCATCAGTTTGCTTACCTCCCCCTAATTAACAGGTCTTTACAGAACTTAAGTAAGGAGCTTTCGTGACTCTTCTTTCTAGCTCAATATTGCTTTTTGTAAACACTTAAAATAAAATCTACCTTTGTATGTCACTCTTCAAAAGCAGAACTTTTTGAAAGATTGTACTGGTCATAGACTGACTTACAGAGCTAAAAATAAGTCCTCATGCAAACTCAATGTTCATCTGCAGCTATTTAAGTCATCTAATATTTTGGTACACAAACTGCACAGTGTTACCACTTTGCTTCATTATACAGTGTATTGAAGATGTGATGTAGATGTGATGTAGATATACATATACACCAAAACTAAAGTCATAGTGATTTTAGGGAATCACTAAATGGAATAGTTTTGCAAGAGTTTGGAAGGCTAATGGAGACCTAAGATATGCCAACAAAAATTTTAAACCCAAATAAGCTACTTACCTCATACATACCGCAAGATAACAGACAGATTATCCTGAGTCAGACTTGCATGCTAACTACTTGTGCTAAAATGCGACCAACTTAAGGCTTTACATCAACCAAAAAGGCAATGATGCCTATACCAATTGCTAAGGTTTTAAGTTTTCTGTTTGTTTGTTTGTTTTTTAATAACAAACTCACCAGAGGTGTCTATAAAGTAGACATTGCAGCAGTGGCGAAACATAACTTAGATATCTAAGCTATGGTTGCATGAAAATACTTCCATTATGTTTTAAAATACTTTTTTTTTTCCAAATTGAATGTTTCCTGTCCTGTCTGCTCATTTCAATGATTATTAAGAAGGGGAATATTATTCAGGAGCTATGGCTGAATAGAAATAAAAGTAAAAAAAAAATTCTTAGATACAGACAATTAAGTAAATTATTATCTGCCTTTGCCTACACAGCTGTTTTTGTACTTTGCTTCCTCAACATATGAACTACCTTATATAAGAAGAGAAAAATAATAAAGGCTAATTTCTTGGAGGGAATGCTATTATAGTAGGTAAGTGAAACAGAAAGTAAATAAATAAATAAATAAATAATACCCAAAACACACAAGTATTTTTTACGACAGACTTCACCAGGTAAGGACACTCATCCAGAACTCCTGTATTCTTACAGTATCTACTCTTTTTGCCTAAATCCCATAAAAGATAGGGTTTTGCTACAGAAGAATGATCTCACAATATTTTGCACTGACTGCAATCATACTGGTTCAAATACAACATGACGAAAAGTGTTTTACATGCTTTTCGTAGCCTGATACTCAAGAACTGTAAAAAATATGTATGATGGATACAGCCAGGGTACACTTCAGAAGATTATTCCATAGAAAAACCTGGAAATACAGAAAGAAAACTGTATTCTAGAATTTGCTCTAGCAAAAATTAAAGGAATGTGCTGTTACCCTTTAGTTTAGCACAGAATCAAAGAGTATTCCTTGTATAACACAGCAGACCAGAATGCTCCAGGCAACAACGCATAGAAAGAAAAAATATTCTACCTAGTGAAGCAGGTCTTTTGGAAAACAGTTGTTCTAGGACTCATTTTTATCCTTTCCAACTGCACAACTTGAGCTACAATACAATATTATTTCTTCCTTAACAGCATCAAATTATCACAGTACCAAATAATTTGTCAATAACTGCAGTTATTTCTTGGTCAGTACTTAATACTAATACATATACAGATAATATACACATTTAAATTAAACTTGTTATCCAATATGAATTTAACATAGCATACTACCTTATGTAAGATATTGAAAGTGGCAGTGGAAAGACTTTATTTGTGCCAGGAGTCTGTTTTTGAAAAACAAAGAGTTAGCATGTTAACTATTAGGAGTTACGTACTGTTTGATGTTGTTGCAGACATCATCACCGAGCTGCTATTCTTAAGTTCAAGATTTTTGTTCCATAAATAAAAACATTAAGAAGGGATTTTGAAACAATTGCTATACACACTATCACTTCAAATGTTTGCCAAACTTTTGTATTTAGGGTGGAGGAGGGAAAACATTTATAGTACTTCTTTGGTCCTTTTTTTTTTTTTTAATTTGAAATTAATTCAGTGTGTGAGAATCAGACTGTATGGATGCCTTCAAACAGATTCCTAAACAACAGATAAGGGTTATTTTGTTACATTTTAAGATGTTAACTCAAACTTCTACTGATAGGAATGTCAAATATCCCTAAAAATAATTCTAGCAGAAAAGCCCAGCTGACACATATGTCTTTGTTGCAAGTAAGGATGCAGAAACACAGTAACATCCCTGATTTGTCATTAGCTGCTTAAGCATTTAATGAGAAATACAAGTCTCTACACCTTACTAGTAGAACAATCTCCATCTATGACTGCAAGAGAGGGCCATTCATTCAATCATTGCTACTGAAGTGATTACTTGAGAATCAAATAATCATCAGGTACATTTATGATATTCATCCCTCATGAGAAACTTTTACTATTCATTTATATATTGCCTGAAAACAATAATCAGAAGTGACAAATGATATTTTGGGATTATTCTTTTTTCAAATATTTTTTCCTCAAAATTTCTAGTTCAACATTTATATATATTATTTCCTTCTTTTCCCTCCAACCTTCCCTTTTCCCAGGAGGCACTGAACAATAAGTAGGTGTCATTAAAAAAGAACCAGTGATATTTCATAATTTCTTCCTTCTTCAACTTCTTCTTTCTCCTTCTTCTTCAATTTTCACTCTATTTTTCTAACCTATAACATTTCTAAGTCACATTCAAACACACTCCTATCATAGAAAGGAAAACACAAAAGCAAAAAATAAATCAAAGGCAAACAAAAGAAAACTGCTCTCTTTCAACTCATGACTATTCATTAGATTCTTTAATTATTTTCAGATGTAGGATGAACAGAAGTTCTATGTAAATAATTCATGAAAACATAACGATATGTTATAGAAGTCATCTGCTGCACTTGCAACCCGTATGTTGTCCCTTCATAGCCTAAATGACACTAGACAGTTACAATCTAAAACATAATCATTTTAAAATCCATATTCCTCCAAAAGTAAAAAGCTATCAGTGCAGGAGGTACTTGACTCTCCAGAATCCTTCCAAAGGTGACAGTCTGTATTCACAAACTGAACTTAGAACCCTCCTTCAAAAAAGAAATGCTGTTAAAACAAAACGAGAAGAAAAGCCCACAAAAACTGATGCATCATGTGCCTTGTGTAAGAGTAGTGCCAGCGCATAAATAAGGGGAGGGAGGGGGGGGGGGAGGGAGGAACAAGGAGAATTACAGTGAGGGAGTTCACTTGATTTTCCTGCCACCAAGGTTGATCCTTCTCTCATGCCATGCTTTCCAGGACTCCTTGAGATAATAACTTAAAAGAACGCTCCTAATAAAAAGAATGAACACCAACCAGGCACCAATAGGTCCAATCTCCACATGAATGTCATTGTTTGAATGTCTATTTCTATCACTAAGATGTACGCAAGAGAAAAAAAAAAAACTTCTTAAAATTTCCAATTCAAATCTGTTTACCTGTGATTTACATATAGGAGAGAAAGGGCAGGCTTCTTTCTTGGGGGGGGCAGGGGGAGGGTAGGAGTAGTCTTTTTTTTTTTTTTTTCCCTTGGAGCAGGAGAGAAAGAAATTAAAGATTCTCTAATTTGTTTTGTTTTGTCTTCCTCAATTCCAGGACCAAGTAAAATGTTTCCAGAGAGCAGCAGATCAGAAGTACAAGCAGCTGACTTCAATCTGCAGCTGAGGAATATATACTTACCTCTTTTTCACTAGTGACTCCTGTGACTCTTGTTCCTGAATTCTCATCTGATCCATAGATTAAAGAAGGTTAAGCAGGATAAAACACTGAAGACTCTGTGTTCCTTACTACCATCTTTGGGCTTGTCTGATGTGATTAATTTGGTGCCCTCAGTAAAGTTTGCTACCTTTATCAAAGCACCAGACAGAATTTTTCAATATGTGGTAGAAATAAACTGTGACTTTAGGTAGTGGATCACTCACCCTTGCAACTCTAGTCAGCAATGTCAGTATCATCAAAAGAATCATTCCTAGCAAGGAGTCTGCTATGTAGGCCACAACGTTGACAAAACTTTGCCATGGCATAAACCATTTCATTCTACTCATTCCACCCCTTACAGCGACTCTGCTCCTTCCCTCGTACATTAGAAACAAGGTGCTTTCACTCTTTTCACTTCTCAAAATTTCCTACGATCTGTTGCATCTCTTCTGGTTGTTGCTTCTGCTGCAAAGGTGCGACAGAAGCCATAGTGACCAGCAGCTGAAGTGGGGATTTATGCCATGTTTTTACATTGACAAGGCAGACGTACTATTTCGGCACATGAGCAATAGGTTTGCCATCACCAAGAAAGGAATCCAAAAGCTCTCTGCCCTGCAAGTGGACAATAATTAGAGGCAGTTTTGCATTAAAACACACAGCTCTAATATTATCTTCATTGACAACAAAGAAAACCTGCAGCTTCATGATAAATCCAGCATCTTCCACAATACTGCAAGAACTGCAGTAATGCGACTGTTAGATTTAGATATTAATTGGTCATTTTCCGCTATATTATGGCAGCCTGAAGGATAGCTAGCGTAAACACTGACAATACATTCAATACTCACAATCCTGCATATGCCACAACCTTAAAAATACCTTAACCACCCGGTGCTGTGAATAAATCCTCTTTCTCTTTTGCCTGGGAATTTCTATACCCAGAAGGACTGAATTTTACATAATACCTACAATATGAGACTGCAAAGCAGCACAAGTCGAAACAATGTTATATTGTCTACCCTCTCCTCTGTCCTTAGCAACTGTATTTTGAAGCTACTGAAGAAGCAGCCCAGACTGTTGTATCAAGGACACACCACAGAAAATCCAGAATATCTCCTCTTCCACCCCCAACCCAACTCCAAATCAAAACCAACAACTTGATGAAATGAGTTCATATAATTGGAGAAGATTGAAAGATACCATCCTGATGTCCTTTCATGGGGTAGGAAATCCAGCTTCACCCTCTCACAGCTATGCTGACCACATATACATATAGGCATATATGTATTCAGTAACACATATGTCACTACACAAACAAATAAGGTGCTCAATACATTTAAAGAATCAATCTCTCCTATAATAAGAAACCACTTTTATTTAAATAAAAAATGGCCACCTCACTGTAAGTACAATGGCTATCTGATAGTTATTCTTACCTGAAATTGGCAACAGATTGCCAAAAATTCAATTCAACTCCTTGGAAGACAAATGTTATCAGAAAGATGAGGCCAGTAAAAAAACCTTGGTCTCCTTTCCAGGCTTGAATATTGAGCTCTGTTAGTATAATAAACAAGCATTTCTCATCAGAAAGGCTGGTAGAGTACAAGCTACATCACATTTTGTTATTTGCTGTACTTTTTCCTGCCAAGCCCAAGTCAATTTCAGGATATCTTTGTTGAAATATTTCTCAAGGCAGGAACACTAAGCAATAAAGACCCAGAAGCTTTAGACTGCTTCAAGGTTTGGCTACACCGGGTTTAATGTAAAGATCAAATATGGATTTACAGGACACCAGGACAGGCAACCCACTTGCGGCTGCTCTTTTGACATGAAGTGCCGGAATAGTAAGGAAGTAGTAAGCCGGATACTTCCTCAAAATGGAGTAAGCTATATCAAAGAAAGGCATTTTCAACTTGCAGACAAAGCATCCCTAAGGGGAGTTCACAAAAACGTATTAATGAGCTATAAAGATGCACCCTAATTTACTGCTTATTAATTTCTTTAGACAAACAAGCCCACAGGTATCAGCTGTAGCCATCATAATATCTAACTCAGGTAGCCTTGTATCAATAAATCAGAATCCACAGCATCCAGCCATTGGAATTATAAATATTTTTCCCTCCTGTCTTCCTCATTCAATCATTATCCTGAAGGAGACTTCGCTGCGTTAGTCCAAGGAGAAAGCTAATCAGAAGATGGCAGGAAACAAGGCACAAAAACAAACAGCAATGTAAAGGGTTGTTCCAATACTAAAGGCTATATCCCTTTTTTGCAATTCACCTTGCGTAAAAAAAAATTATCCTGATGAAAAAAAATGTATTAGTACCCTTAGATATTGTTCACCTGCAACTTTTATAAATCTCATTCACTGGAGAAACTTTTTCGTAAAGAGTTTATAAAACCTACATAATCTCATCACTACTGACGCATTCATCCGAACTCCCTATTAGCAAAATTATTCTCATGTCCCTCATTACACTAGAATAATCAAGGTTATATGCTATTTGAAATAAAATGTTAAGATGGTAATAATGTGTGTATACATTTGTCTTAATTTAATAACATTTTATTACAAAGAAAAATACAGTCAGGAAAAAGTACAAAAGTTAAGAACAAAATTTATTAATGTTAATTAATGCTTGAAGGTAGAATTATGCTTCTTTCAATTGGACCCATTAAAGGGGCTTTAATATAGATATACACAGCAAACTGAAGATTTTAAAGTGCAGATAACGAGGCAAGCTAGTACTATTTTAACCCCTCTGGAGCATAACCAGTTCATAAGGTTTTCAAACATTAACAGGTCTAGGACAAAAAGATTAACTTTAGTTCTTCCATATCAAAAATTGAAAGGCAATTAATTAAAATGTCATAAAAGAAAGAAAACATTGAATGTTACATTTAGTCATCTTTAGTTCTTCTGCCTTCTAAGGAAAGCAGATGAATACGATTTATCTCTTGCATGCAATGCAGAAGACCAAATTATTATTCCCTACAGCCTTCTGAAAACAGCAGTCAAAATAGTCCATTGTGTCCCAAATTTTAACGCATTCTTCCAAAAACAGAGTTTATTAAGAAAAAGACAGCATGGAAGACAAGACCAATGACCCAATGACCTGTTTCAGACACATAAAAATTCAATATGCTAGGTAGGAAACGTTTTTGAAGACAAAGAAAAATAGAAAGAGATACCTGCAGTAGTCATTCTTCAGAAGAAAAATAGTTAAAATTTTAAGAAAGGGAAAAGGTGGAGGGAAGTCCACTTAAAGGCAATACCCATATATTCTTTTCCTTGAAAAAGACAGCATATATTCAGGGCAATGATATATCTCTACTGAGAGAAGAGTTCTAGACCAATGATTTAATGTTAACGTTAGATGAAATACGGGCAGTAAGATCCTGTATAGCAGTTTAGCCACTCAAAAGAGCTGGACTTTTACCTTACAACACTAGGAATAAATACATATATGCCAACTGAAGTACAGTCAAGACCAAAAGTTACCAATCAGACAACTACAAATAAAGTTAATAAAAAAAAAAGATGAAAACACTATCAATTTACAAATACTTTAACGAATACACATTTTTATATTGTAGGAGGTATTCTCACTGCATCAGTTATCATTAGGAAATTGCTTTAGGCTTGAGTTTCAACACAGATTGCTACATAAATTGTTTTTTTTCCTGTATTAAAAGTCCAAAATGAAGATTTTCTAATCAGTTTACATTTGAGCTTGGATTACTTGCTGAGTCTAAACCACTAAAAATATTCCAGGAATTCAATTGATGTCCCATAGTTTCAATCCCCTGGCATTCTGGAAAATGGATGAGTTAAGAATGGCAGAATGACAGCACCTATTGCCTTCATATAGAGCACTGGGTTTTGGCTCTACACGGTGCCCTTTGCCAATCCCTCAGGAGCCAAAGACCTACTCTAAAGAAATCTGTGTGAAAGAGTGCATTACTCGAGCATTTAAGTTGTCACTATCACTGAAAGAGCGGCTTCTGCCCCCTTGTCAGTTAACTCTTCCAGTGCTGGCCAAGCTCTCTCTTCCCCAGTTACCTCTTTTATTTTGTTTGTTACATTTTCAACCCTTCTCTCCCTTCAGATGGCAACTGCCTCATTATCTTTCAGTTTCTGATTTCTAATCCATTTCAATTTTAGTTTCTACAACTGATCAGAAGCAACATACAGCAAACTCAAGGAGAGGAATGGACAGGTCCAAGTGCTGACGCAGCAAGTAGCTCTTGTTATGCACATTACTGAACACAGTCTTAACGACTTTCTTGAACAGGCATTCTCTCTTTCACGTAAGAACAGCGAATAGCTTAGAAATGCAGGAACAATTATGCACAACTTTAATAAAAATTATGTACATATAAGCACCAGACGCAATATGAATCATACTTCCAGCCCTGAGGAGACAGAACAAAAACTCAGGCCACTAATTTCACAGAATCGGAGAATCACAGAATACTTCAGGTTGGAAGGGACCTCTAGAGAACATCTAGTCCAACCCCCTGCACACGCAGGGTCACCTAGAGCAGGTGGCTCAGGACTGCGGCCAAGCGGGTTGGGAAGATCTCCAGAGAAGGAGACTCCACAGCCTCTCTGGGCAGCCTGGACCAGGGCTCTGGCACCCTCACTGTCAAGAAATGTTTCCTTAAGT
>VZSV01000041.1:3841865-3852276 GCA_013398735.1 Nothocercus julius
ACTCATTTAGTAATGCAGTTTAATTTCACCTCAGATCCTAGAAGTCAAAAGAATTTATGTGTCACAATGCATTTTTCAATTAACACACATAATTAATTACCAATTCACCCTTTTCAAATTTCTAATATTTACAAACAATGTTTTTAAAAGATTTAGACAGATGAGGAAAAACATTTAAATAACTCACTTTAATACAGAAATAATTTTCTACAGAAAATTGCACAGGCCTATTTGAGCTTTTTTAAAAAATGATTTAAGATTGAAGTACAGAAAAATTATAAATTCTTATTTCCTTAGATACAATTTATTTCTTCATAGAGCTATATTTGCTATCTATTCTGCTATATTGGAACTGAAAAGTATCATTGCAGAAAATTTTTTTTCTTGCATTTTTAAGTTGATCAATTTCATTCACTAGATGATTTAATAAAGTCTCTTATTTTAAGCAATATTCATACAATGCTATATATATCTTTATATCAAGTGGTACGGAAAATTAAGCGATATTTTTCCTTAATAATTTTGCAAACATTTTTTATCTAAAACACACAAGCTTCTTACAGTGTTCAAAATATCAGCACTTCAGAACAGACTGTTTTAACATCTGCACATCACCAGGGTTTCCCCCAAGGATTTTTAAATGATGCCTGCCTGTGCTGAATAAAGTGCTAACTTGCACCTTGCATTTCAAACTGTGTCCTGAGCAGCCATCCAGTTGGTACAACACCAGCTGAATTCCCAGAGGCAACTGTTCAATCAGGCTTGACTGCAATTATCATGTCAATATTTTGTGCTCCGATATGCAGATATGCACACATACAAGCTGCATAATACTTTCTTCTCCATGGAATGTTGACTTATGTTCAATGTTCTGAGAATTTTTAATGAAACAGGATATTAAACTTTCATCAACTGTAGACAATCACAATTATTTGACCTTAGATAGAAAGGTTATGCCCTTATGCTCTATTATTCTGTCCACTTTATTGAGTGATGATAACTACAGTCCACTTTATTTTAAATTCAGAGTGACAAAATATTAAGGTACCTTGGAAATGTGTTAACTCTTTCCTACTTTCTACTTCTGTCATTTTGTTCCTGCTAATTTGGGCAAGAGTAAAGTGATAAGGCCTACAAAAAAGCTGCTGCAAGCAGTTTATCATCCCTTCAAAAGATGCAAGTCGCAGCTCTTTACTTCTCAATTAACTTCAGCAATCTATATTGCTCATACCTACAGAGCACGCACTAATCCTTTTGCATAAGAAGTATGTCATTTTCTGTACATCTGCTAATCTTCATTCAGTTAGGAGCCAATGACAACCTGATGTTTAACGTTTGTTTGACAACCTGCTATGCACAGTACGATTACAAGGATAGTACAAACTGCAGCATAGTAAGTTTTTGTGATTACCATTTCAGTAATTGTTCAATTATTTTTGATCACTTGTTCTTCAGCCTAGTTTTCTTCCATTTATATATCCTTAGATGGAAGCAATTCCCCAGGAAAAAGAACAGAATCTGTACTAATGCTGGCACTAGCATTCCCAGTCTCACTGCTTCCAATTACAGTGAGTTTAAATCTTGTAAGACTACAACCCACTTGGATTTTAGGCATGGAAAACATATATAAGGCAAGCCTGTCATGTGTATGCGTTTGCAAGGGTACAATCTAGAATAACACAGTTACTATCTACTAAGTGTTTTGGCACTGCCACAGTCCACAGCCTGATCACTCTTGAATCCATCTACACCTTCCTTTCATAAGGAAGTGAGTCAGCTAGAAGCTCCAAAGGATAAGCCAGCATCAGTTGATCCTTTCAGGATTTCATGTATTAGAAGGGTCTTAAGGAAGGCTCTCAGAGTTTACATAAAGGTTTCAGTATCTTTGATAATCCAAATTGAATCGCAAATCTATTTGAGTTTTTACAGGAATTTACCTGTAAAATGTGCCAGAAAGCACCTTTTTTAATTCATCATCAAAAAAATGTGTGTTTCAAAAGGCTTCAGTGAACTAGAAAGAGCATGCTCTTTACATAATACTGAGATCAATAGTATTTAAAGTAGCTTAAAAGTACACTAACATGAGATATACTTTTACAGTGGCTTGTTTGAAAATACCTGGAGGCTTTTACATATCCCAAAGGCATTTCTCATTTGCACAGTAAAGATAATTTTTTGTTTATATCTGAATATTAAAATGGGAATAGAGTTACCAGCAAGAACTGCAAAGACTGCTGAAAAGTAAAATATCATTGGTGTCTTATTGGAATTAACAACACAGCCATAAAAAAGACACAGTTAATTTTTTTTCACAATTTTAGGGCAGGTGAACTTCTATTTTGGGACCATGAAAGCATTTCAAAATAACAGACAAATAACAGAGACCTACTGTTAATTTCACACCACAATCCGACCCTAAACTATACCTTCTACACTTTTCTGTAATACTCGGGGGCGGGAGGGAGGAAATGTACTATAAATAATAGTGTTTAAAACTAAAAATATAAGTTACTTAATCGTATGACTGGTACAACCCTTTCAATTTCTTCCAGTCTTTGCTGTATAATATTTATAAGCTTATCATCTATATTATATGGGATACAGGAAGACCTACTCTTTCGTAAATTCTGTTACGTTCCTGTAAGCGGCAGTCCTATGATCTCAGATCAACTACAATGAAGACAGTAACTCGGTGAGCATTCAGAGTCAGCTGATTTTGGAATTTACAATTGCAAGAACACACTGGAAAATAAAACTATGCAAAAATTTGTGCTATCCATGACACTCAGAAGGCTTACATCCATTTCATCCTATTTGCATATATTTCAAAACTTTCCAGTAAACTAAGGCAAGATGCAAAACCTTACCAGCTTGGGTAGCTGTGGAAGAATTCCTTGAAAAGCGGGTACTTAGAGAAAAACTAGGGCCTAACAGAAGTTACGGCATTCCATATGTTATGGTTTGCTTTGGGTGAGACACAGTTGCCACTTCCAGGGCGGTCAGTTTGCAGGGACTCTGCTCCCCCACAGTTCCCTGAGCAGCAGCTGCAAAGAGGAGTAAGGGAGGGTGGAGCGGAGTGAAGGCACCACGGCCAAACTCTGCTGAACTCCCTGTGCTGGGCCGCTGACAAGCCGCACAGTAAGTGTCCAATGGGAAATACCTTTAAATACCTTTAAATGAAAGTGACTTTTTCACCAGTCCGTAACAAAAGCGAGTATGACTACAGCCACTCAAGCTCCACCTAAATGTGAAAAAAATATATATATAAAAAGTGACCTAAGGAGGGAGGAAGTTGGAGGGAAGACTCCATTGTAACTCCTGGGTTAGTCGACGGACAGAACCCCTTTCCTCCCTCATGTCGGGACGCCACCTGAGAAGACTCCTTGAGACCGAGAGCCCTCTCCATCTTCTGGGGTGAGTGATGTTTGCACATTTATACATCGCAGCTAGACAAGAACCCCACACTGCAGTAGAGAATTTCCTGTACGGACATCCCAAACCTGCTTTTAAATGTTGCATTTGCATAAATCCTGCTATTCATGAACTCGACTCCTTGTTTGGCAGGCAGTCGGACCTACAGTCAGTCAAAAGACTGTCATGAAACCAGTGCTGCCAGAGTGGCGCCTGTAGCTACCACAGTATTTGGTGCCCCTATTAAGAGACGAGTCCAGCAAGCACCAGTCACTGTCACCCCTGAGGATCGGCTGGGACACAAGGGGATTCATCTCTTAACAAATTTGCCCCCCTTCAAACAGCAGCAATAGTAGGACTGGGTCAACAGCCACTAATATACATGAGAGGGGAAAAGTCTCTGAAGAGACTTAAGTTAACTTTTTAAATTTCTTTAAGTGTAAATTCTCAATTTACAGCTCTTGTCTGCGACAGCTATGCAGAATGTAGTTGTAAGCACCACATACCCTACCTCCTGAGTGACCCATTTCAGGAAACATTTTGCTTTTATTTCTTAGTCATCTCATGTCGTTACTCTTTAAGTCTGCATGTTTCTGGTAGATCATCAAATCCAGGAAATTACTAGTTCTACAACCTTCTGGCTAGCAGCAATGCCAAGATAGTAGATTCTCTGATAATCCAACTAACATATGTGAACTGAGGCATATCAGTTTTGTGCTGGTACAAAAAATTTTACTTCGTGCTATAAAACAAAGAATAGGACAAAAAAATCTAAAATGAGGAGAGTATAGAAAGCTGAAGGAATGAACAGCTTAGGAAAAGATGACAAAGCAATAGCTGGAAAAGTTATGATAGAAGATATGAAGCTATAACTTGGATGTGCAGAAACATTCACAGATAGAGTTGGTCTAGAAACTATTTCCAAAGAGGCAATTAGACCCTAGTAAAAATGAAGCTACATCAATTAAAGAGAAAGCTCCCTCTATTTTTACACTAATAGCTAATTGCTATTGCTTCTTCTGTCAAAAATCAAAGCAAACACAGATTTGTGATTAATAAATTTTATCTACACTGAATGGATTTTTATCTAAAGCTATTCCAGGATTCTTTTGAGTATTGACATCATGTAAAGAGATGCTATGGAAGCAATCTGTTCTTTCTTAGTTCTGTATCTCTGAAAAAGTTATGGCACAGATGTACAGCCTTGAGTTAACCCAAGCTGTTCTAAACCATCAGTGTTCTTCTAAAAGAAAGAAGGAGTACAAAAAAAACTTGCCAGACATCTTAATATAAATATGTTGGCATGTTTTTGATTAAGAGTACCAGCCTAGCAACATAAAGGCCATACAAACACAAAAATTATGTTAATCATTGACTTCATGTGGAAGAGATAATGCTTCTAAACAGATAAGGTAGACAGCAGGAACACCTTAAAGGAATATCACAAATAACTCTATTGCATTAAAAAAAAGTCATTTTTGTGTGCAACAAGGCAGTATTTAAGCCTCCATTTAAACATGGAAACTCACTCATTATTGCAGCATAATGCATACACAATAACAATTTCTGTTTTAAATCAAGTACAACCAACCTTGTGTAAAAATATTCCTAATCATGACTTATGATAAATAAACTGTATCTTACATAGGCATAAAAGAACCCACGATCATATAAGCTCAAGGTCATTATATATGACTTTTTTTTTTTAAAATGTGCTTTCTGACAACTCTATAGGTGACTTTGTCTTAAGATCCTAAAGATTTTTATATGCAACACCAATTAAAATAGATAAGCCTCTATACATAAACATAAACATATACATATACATATATATACATATATATACATCTATACATATACATAAACATAGATAAGCCTCTATACTTTCCACTCAAGTACTGCTTTTAATTTCTTAAATATGTGAATGAACTCAAATTTTCCATATCATTCAGCTACCTGTATGAATTGAGGTTAAGGTAATTTCTAATTGTATATATATACATATAATATTTATATGTAAATATAGAAAAATATATACATATATTATATTTATTTAAATATTTGACGTTTGAAGATGAAAAAATGGTATAACCTCATGAAATATAAACACATTTCCTCATGAAACAAGTCTGTTTCAATGCAAATGAAGCATTGTTCTAAACTGTTCTAAATTCCTAATTTTTTTTTTTTTAATAACTGCTACAAAACTATAACATGTAGCCAATGCCATGGTAGTACATGAACGCTGACCTCAAAGCCAAACTACTACTTCCTCTGTAGGTGAATGTCTTGCTACAGATCCCAAAGTTACCACCACTTGTGACTGCATCTGAATTCTCAATTAACAGTTGCTTTAACACAAGCTTCATGTGCTTGTAGCATCTATTTCTTCCACAGGATAAAAATGCTTTAGAACACCCATTTTAATTACATGTTCACATCTTATTTTTTTGGCAAAATTTTCATTCCTTCATGCAATGCAGAAGATGGACAGAAGATGGGACAGTACTATAGCAAATGTAATCCAAGATAAATAACCAGCACTCTACCTCCAAAAGTTGAAGAATTTTAATTAATCAAGCCAAGAACACAGAGATATGACATAAAAGTTGCCTTTTGATTTTAAAGCAGTAAGTAGAAACCCAAAAGAATTAGAATCCCTCCTGCTTTTATGACAAGCTTCACAACAAATCTTAGTAAAATCCGCATTTTTCTTTAAAGAAGATTTAAAAAAATAGGGGGGGAGGGGCAACGTAAGAGATACAACCAACTGATTAAGTCCTATGACAGTACATTATCAACTTAGTCATGTTTTCCCCTACCTTTGCCAACCTGGCAAAAAAAAAAAATATATATATATATATGAAAATATTAACACTTATTAACACTCAGAAAAACTATCAATGACATTCTGTGATGATTAATTAATACTTGTAGTAATCAGATGCTAATAGATAATTGCCATGAGGAAATTATCATTAATATCCTCTGAGGAATATAATTTAAACTGCATAGCAAGCTTTTATCTTATGAAGTCTGGAGCTTTGACTTTTTTAGTGTTAATATACACAACTGAAAAACATAACTGTTAATCTGACTTCTTATGAAACTAGAATACTTCATTTACCTCTTCTTGCTATTTCAGTAGAAGAATACTATGCTTATAGTTTATCTGTACTATAAAATTTGTAGCATTTTGTGGTACGATATGTACTTATGTGCAAGATATAAATTGTTAATATGCGATATGCTCATAAATTGTTTAAAGAGCTGAATTCAACGCCAGCATAAAAATCTCAGTGAATATACTTTTAAAGCATGGAGCATTTCAGCTTATAAGAAGTATAACATACAAAACTTACATCAAGCTCATCTTCACAAAAATTGAACAATGAAACTTTTATAACAGTATTTAAAATATTCATTTTTCTAAATTAAAAATCACTCACCTTTCCACAATCAAGCCAACAGCTTGTGTAATATCTGGATTGGACACTTGAAGACGTTTCCACAAAGACCATACAAACTCTTTATCAGCCTTAAAAATGGGAACAAAGACAAAAATACATTATATGTATGCTACAGTGTGCATGTTCAGAAAGGAAGCGAAAAAAAGGCAACAAAAAAAAACCACACCCACATACACACCTCCATTTTAGTGAGAACTGCAGCAGATTACTTCCTTTAATTAAAAACATGGAAATCAGTTCTCTTCATTAAGAATAGTTTTAATTATGCAAAATTTTAGAAGGCAAATACCAACAAATACTAAGAGTATGCAGCATGACATAAGGTAGCATCAGTCATGATTGTACAAGGCAGCCTTTTGCTGTACCAACTGTTTGAAACTCTAGCAGTATTATACAATATCTATTAAATAATAGGGAGTTGGAAACACATGCTTCAAAATTAAGCTTGGTCATTGTTTTTCTCCTCACTAGAAAAAAAACTTCAAAATTAAAGCAAATAGGAAAAAAATCTTTATCATATGCAGCTCTTTGATTTTACTTTAAAGTAGACAGTAAATCAGTCTTCAAGGTTGTGAAAAGATTCTTAAATCAGAGCAAGAAAACAATGGTCTTTTATATTTAACTTTCATAAACTTCCTTGTATGTAATTTTAAATAAAGGCTTTTCAAAATTTCCTGCTATACTGAAGTAAATATTTTGCATTAGATTATTTTTAAATGAAGAATTACATTACTGGAATAATTTATATAAATGTTGCTTTGTTATAATAACCAAAAAAAAAAATCAACAAAAGATGCAGACAGTAACAACAAAGCATATGAACATAATCCATTGACTGCATTAAGACCAAATCAGCTTAACATAGTCTAACATCAAAACAGAAATTAATAAGCCAACAATACCATATTGGCAGTGAGCTCTAGCTAACAGATAAAAACATCATGAAAAAGTAGACTACTATACCTGTTACTCATTATTAAATCTTAAGACATATAACATATATATAACATATTATATTACAGGACAATATACGACCTAAAAGGAAAAATCACATTATGGCCATCAATTTCCAAGCCTCTTTCTTCTCCCAAGCTCCTCTAAGTTTACAATTTACTCAGATACCACATATGTCATTGGGTCTTCATTAACTACAACTTCATTCAAGTTAGCTAGATAGACATCAAAGTATCTCCTCTTTACACAGCTTTATGTCAATCTTCAGTATCATAAGATACAGAAGACACGAGTTACTATCTTTATCTCCACTATTTAGCATGATCATAGATTTCCCACTTAATTTCTTCTTTCACAACTTCATATCTTTTATAAATGAGAAAAGCTTGTTTCTTTCAACATCATACTATGACTCCATAACTAGAAGCTACTAAAAGCAAGGGCCCTTTAAAATACAAACCAGCCTACAGAACTACAAGTTTGACAAACCTCAGAAGAGTCAACACAACTTAAGCACAAAATCATCCAGTTACAGCCAAACTCAGGAGAAGCAGCTCCATATTCTACTTTTACTATCCTTTCTTTCCTTTTTTGCCTGATCAGTTTTGCCTTCTAGGAAGCAGTATTAGCGTTAAAAATAAACAAAACCAATATTTGTTTCAGCCCATGCCAGCTATTTCACCTTAAGGTTCCTGCTTTGTTAAGAGCAGGATTACCACCCTCTTTGATGGGAACTACAAGACCAGTTAGTACAGGGTTTCCTCCTTACAAACTGTCTCTGAAGACAGAGAAAGTTTCTCAAGATTCACACAATATCAAAGATTTAACTGTACCTTCATTTAACTTGAGGGGAAAAAAGTTACAAATAATTATAATGATGGTTGTCTCTATAGAACTATCAAGACTCAAATCTTTGCAACTAAAACTCTCTTGAAGATACGATCATAGTAATCTTTTCATTCCCTGGAATAATTTAATTAATCCAGATGAAGAGCACAACAGTGAAATAAAAGTACTGTAACTGAAGTAGAGATTTGAAGAACTTAAGTGGTGAAAAAATAGGAAATATAGTTGTAACCATCTTAAAATATAACCATTATTCTCCACATTTTATGAGCGACGCCTAAAAGACTTCTAGAGAAGTTCTGATATATATTTTAAAAATTATAAACCAAGATCTTTTGCATAAAATTGTACAGAAAGTATGCAGGCCAAAGTCACCATTAAATATAAGTTACTTCTCTTTAAAATGCCCAACATTTTGATAGCTAAAATAGTTTCAAGTAAATGTGTAATTATTTATTAATTATAGTGAAAGTAATACTATAAGCCAACAATTATTACAGTTTTAAGACAAAAAAAAATTACATATCCTCTGTAAACTTTTGGCACAATTAATGGCAAGCCTTAGTAAGACTGTTCCCTGAATGGTCTTGGGAGGCAGTTTCTTCTGAAACAGAGATGCATAGCCTATCTGAATTTGGCACTGGAAAAACACTGCAGCTGTCAAGGCTTGGGATATATTCCAAGGAACATTCGGCGTACTCAAGTGTATGTTAACAACTCAAGGGATCAGTGAGAGTTTACCTTGAGCAGCTGAGAACTTACATATACAAGGCAGAATACAGATGTCATTTGAAAGTTATTGAAAATTACTCATTAAGACCAAACTATCCACAACAGTATGTCAGCTGAAGCTAATGCTAACTGTGTGAAAAAGTTTACATTTCGGAACTCGAGAGATATAAAACATAATTAGAGTTCTTCTGCTTTTCCCTGAAAAGTGGATTTTTCCATCAGTCTGGAATTAAAATAAATGTAAATGATGCACCTCATCATTATATTCAGAGACATACAGAAAGGTCTGCCTTGATCTCGTTTTCAAGAAAGCAAACTGGATTCTTCTCATTGACTTCTACTAGTAAAAAATTCACAGTCGTTGACAAATATGTAATGAACTAACGGCAAAATTTAGACGGCGTAAGCAGTCACAGCATATGCGCTTGCTTGCAGCTGAAGTCAGGAGTGTATTATTAAACATTAGCTTAAGTCACAAAACACAATACCACAAAAGGACAAATATTCTCATTTCAGTTCAATCAATTTCCTCTCAGGACAGACAATCAAGCATAAATATTGCTTTAGATATTTCCTATCAAAAGATGTTAAATTGTATACAAATTGAACACAGCTATTTGTCTGCTCTAAACTGAACAGTCACTTAAAGTATCAGAAGTTTTCAGTGATAGTACATTAGAAGACAGCTAATTCTGCTTCATGAAGTAATGAGAGTGACTTCCGACTGAAAAGGCTTTTATTGCAGCTCTGATAAGGACAAAACATAAGCAATTTTTTCCCACAACATAGGAGCTATGTACTGATGAAAGCGAGTATTAAACGTACAGGAAGGTTTAAGTTCCATTTACCCTTCTACAATATACTGTATGGAACAAGGATAAACAGAAAAATCTCTACATTTAGAATGAATTAATACTTTTAATACTTTGATACTAATGATTTAATACTTTTTAATGGATGGATACCCCCTTAAGGGGAATTTAAACCAACTAAAGGTC